>CAJNIZ010035258.1:15522-42335 GCA_905231905.1 Symbiodinium pilosum
TTTTATGTGCCTGTGACCTCCTAATAAGGAACTTTAGGGGGCATAGTGGAATGACTTGAAGACCTAATCTTGCCGGCGTTCCGTGTTACTATCCGGGAGGGATGTGACTTTTGGGGTTTAGGTTTTAGGGTTTAGGGTTTAGGGTTTAAATCTAGCTTAAGTGTAATCTGAGGCGTCATCAAATCCCCCATGGCTGAAGCCAGCATTCACTTAGGATCACTATCCCCACCAAATAAGGCAAGGACAATGCCAATAGTTTGCATAACCCGGTATATTGTAGTTTCCATTTCATTTTCCATGTGATTTTTCATGCTTATTGTCCCCTACGTACGAAACTACCATAGTTGTTGCTTCGGACCGGTGACCAGTGCCAATTTTTAAGGATCCACGTTACTGGGTTGCTGTTAAGAAACATAAATTAGATTACCATTATATGGGTATGTAGTAAACCCCACGGTTTCCTTATGATAGGAACTTAGTTTAAGTTCCTTAACAGCAACCCAGATCAGTGACATGTGATCACTGCTAGCCCTATGCTATGAGGCGTTTTGGAGGCCTTTATCCTCTGACGTTTTTTTGCTTCCTTACAAGTGCTGTGCGCTCCTCCGCGCTTGCAGGCTCAGATTGCAAAGTCGAAGCGCCGCAGATGAATCACTTCAACTGGGTTGCTGTGAAGGAACTTACTTGAAGTTACTAGGGGAACTATAGTAACTAGGATTCATACGCATAATGTGGTACTCTAATTTAAGTTCCTAATCCCTAAACCCTCAACCCTATATACCCTATAGACCCATAATATGATAGATCCCAGCCCTAAACCCCTACCTAAATCCCAAACCCCTAAACCCTAAACCCTAAACCTTAAACCCTACCTAGATCCCAAACCCCTAAACCCTAAATCCCAACCCTAAACCCCTTACCTAGAAGCTAAACCCCTAAACCCGAAATCCCAACCCTAAAGCCCACCTAAATCCTAACCTCCGAAACCCCAACCCTAAACCCTACCTGAATCCTAAACCCCTAAACCCTTAAACCCTAAATCCTGCCTAAACCCTAAACCCCAACCCCAAACCCTATACCTAAATCCTAAACCCCTAAACCCTTAAATACTAAACAATAAAACCCTAAACCCTAAACAATAAAACCCTAAACCCCAACCCTAAACCCTAAACCCAGGCTGTTTTCGAAGCACGACCTGCTTGTTGCCTGCGGGCATGTTGTCTCGGCTCAATGAATTCGTCTAGTTGAAGGATTGCGCCAGTGGTCCAGGCAAGGTGGGTAAGCCCTATAGGGTTTATTATCATGCCTTGAGGTTTGGGGACGGATTTTTGATGTTGACATTTTGGAAGTAAGGAAATTTGATATAACCGCCTTTAAGGAGTTTCGGGGCTACTTGAGGGATCCATGTCTCCATTCATGACTAGCACGCAGCAAGACTAGCTGTAGTTGATAGTGAGGCGTTGTAGCCTTAAAACAAGGAGTGTGAACCAGGGTGTGTTTCATCACGCGGTGAGGCTTTGAAGCCACTTCGTATATCAGCTGCACAGTTTAGCTGCTAACGAGACCTGCTGAGGCACTTCCATGTGGCATGACATTGTGAATCCTTTTTTTCCGGGTCAGAACGTCACTCTCAAAGTCTTGAAAATGCTGTGGGAGACTCCTCTTGATGATATGCCGCACATTTACATACTCGTGTGTACTATGGAAAAGGGGAGCATCATCCCTACATAATACATGCCATTCTTTCCAACTACGTAACCACCAGCAAGATTTGATGTTTGTTTCAAGCGGCCTTTGCCCAAACCTTTTCAGCCTTCCCTACGGGCCCTAGATGCGCACGCCCCCCCCAAACAAACCTGGAACTCATGGGATAAGATTAGGGTTATATTGGGGCTATATTACGGTTGTTTCGGGGCCATATTAGGGTTAAATTGGGGTTATATTAGGGTTATCTTAGAAAGCTTAGAGTTTAGGGTTTAGGTTTATCTGAGCCCTTGTGTGGGGTCCCCGTAAGTTTGGGGAAGGTATTATTTTGTGTCTTATGAAAGGGTGTGTGCGAGGACAGTACAAGGAGATCAACATGTCAGAACGCAACCTCGCTTCGTGTCAGAAGCAACAGAAGGTTTAGGGTTTAGGGTTTTACTAAAGTCAACCCCCAAACCGTAAACCCTAAACCCTAAACTCTGCCCGAACCCCTAAACCCCTAAACCAGCACAACTCAACGATGTTTTGCCAAAGCGTGGGCTCATCATTCTGGAAGGGGCGCGTCTGGGATGCCAAATCTCAGACCCTCACCTCTCGGCATCCCATAAGGGGATATGTGTGTATATATATATATATCTCTCTCTCTCTCTATATATATATATGTATTTCTTTTCTTCTCTACTAAGAACCAGTAAGTCAAACTCTAAACACTCAAACCGCTAAGCCCTGAACCCAAATCATATCTCAGCACCTAAATCACGGTTTGAAGGCATATTATTCAGATATATTAGAATGATGGGCGTTGAATATAAGCAAGTATTTCAGTACTTGCAATATTCACATGTTCAATATGACGCCTCGACCTGTCAGCCTTTACATGCGGCTTTTCAGTATTGGAGGTTACCTCTACTCAGAGTCCATTTTTGTGCAGGACATGGGATGGATCTCCCAAATCCGAAGCCCTGAACCCTTGACCCTGAGCCCTAAGCCTATCTGCCCTTTTCCCTAAACCTTGAATTCCAAGTGTTAACCTCAAAGTTGTCCATGCAAAACCCAAGACCCTAAACCCTAGACCCCAAGCCCTAAACCCGAGGCCCAATCCCCATATGTATATAACCTTATGTAACCCTATATAGTCCCTATATTGCCCCCATATAACCCTATTGCCCCCATATAACCCTATATAATCCTTATATAACCTTATACAACTTTATGTAACCTTATATAACCCTGTATAACGCTATAACCATATATCACCCTAGAAAATTCCTATTTGACCTATGTAAACCCTGTATAACCCATGGAGCCTGGAATTTCTGAGGTGGGGTGGTGATCGCTGCTGTGCCCTCAGTACGTTGGACACACTCCGCACTATGTTTATATACGGATAATATAGGGTTATAGTTTTATATACAGGGATTGTATAGGGATTATATAAGGTTATATAGGATTTTATCAAAACAGGAGCCCTGGGAAGCGGGGGGGTACAAAGGCCATGCAGGGTCCGAAGTGAGGGTTCTAAAGGGCAAATGTGAAACAATTCCCCAGTAGCTCAGGATGTGGAGGACGACTCCAGTTCCTCGCACTTCCTCCCGCAAGACTTGCATGTCTTGGGCAAACATGTTTGGTACAGACTGTGCCGCAGTTGAAGGTGCATGGTACGCAGACTTTTTGATGGCATGGCTGAAGCGCTGATTCTGTTGTGTTGTGATGCCGCTGTTGAGAGTATCTGTGGGCGGCAAGCAACCCCAAAGTTGCTGCGGCTAGATCCTTCTGAAGATTCAGCATTCCTTTAATGCTTCCCAACTCCACCGCCGAAGCAGACATTTCTCCTGTTTTTGCTGCTGCTGCAAGCTTTTGCCATTACCGCAAATGCCATCCCGGCCATCGCCGCTGCCACCAATACCGCGAGCGTTGATACCAGCACTACTAGCATCATTCCTGAATTTCCTCAATGGTGAACATTTGGTAGTTTCCTTATATAAGGGGGCCCCAATATAGACCCCAACATATCATAATCCCTTTTTATGGGGACACCCCAAAATAGTACTTAGTACCCCTAGTTTTGGGAAACCCCAATCCTTTGCGATTTTATTCACTGCAGACTTGAAGCACCTCCTGCCAGGCTGAGGGTCGTGCTCAGCGTTTCTTGTGTGCGGAGCCAAGACAACGGAACATGAAATGAGCTCAAGTCTAAACTCCTCAAGGGGGGCTTATATACGGGATGATCTAGAGGAATATACTAGAGGTTATTAAGGGTGATACTCGGAGTTTAGACTATAGCTCTCACATGCAAACTGGGGTTGTACAATGGGACCCTGAAAGAAACGTAGCAATGAAATGGAATTTGTGTGTATTGCAGGAGTTCTAGCATTGGAGTGTTTTGGAGATTTCACCACTGTCATGGTCCCAGATTCCGTGTATGATTATGATTATAGTATAGGGCCTAGTGTAGGGTACTTCAAATAGACCTAAATAGGATATTGCTAAACATCTATGCCTCTGTCCCTACATGCCTCGAACTAACAGCTGTAGAAACTCACTTCCCCATGAATTTTCTATTTTCTTTTTCATCTGATTCTCCATTACAGCGGTAACATCCCTAAATGCTAGGTATTGCCCATCACTTCCCTACATAGCCCCTACATTTAACTGTGTTGGCTCTGCAACCTTGACCCATGAGTATGTGTGAGGTATGGAGCACAGCTTTGCTTGCAAGTAGGGTTTAGGGGTTTAGGGGTTAGGGATTTACTCCAATCCAAAAGTCGCACCACCTATCTGAATGAACTAACTAGCTACCAGGTCAAAAGAAGAATTTGTCAGCGACGCCGAGATGAGTTTGCATTCTTTGGAGTTCTTCATGGTCTAGCCATTAGACATAAGTGACAGATGTCCAGAACAAAGCCACGCCAGAGGACAGGGACATGGACATTGAGTCGTGTACCGCTCTGAATTTCATTTGATGAGTGCCCGAGAGTTGACAGCAAAGGCTCAAGATGTGATTCGCTTTCGGAATCTGCTCTGCACGTCAAGTGCAGGGTGCCGTACCGTAACTCTTAACCACAAAGGATCCTGCATTTTGGGAATTCCGCAAGGTGATGCTGCGCTCAGCAGCGTCAGGGGACTACTGAGAATGGCACCTAATTATCCGGTGCGGGCTTAAGGTGAGTTCTAGGAGCTTTGAGACACACACATTCCGAGTTTGAGTGCCCCAGGCCTCAAACCTAAAACCCTAAATCCTTGGATCTGAGGCCTGCACAGGCGACTTGACTTTTGTCCTTTTTGTTTGATTATTACTATTGGGGATATATAGAGATAATGGAAAAGAAAATGGAAACGATTATAATGGGATTATATAGGCTTTAGGGTTTAGGGTTTGGGGTTGGGTTTTTTAGGGGTATATAGTGATTTTCAAGGGATACGTAGGGCTGATGCTTTCTGGCACTATAGCTATGTCTATGGTAGTAGTTGTCGTTGGCGTTACCTTAGGTGAGCTCTAAAACCTAAACCCTCAACCCTCAACTCTCAACCCTAAACCCTAAAGCCCTAAAGCCTAACTTCGGTCAGCGGCTAGGTTGTCGCGCGCGGCATCCTAAATGGGAGCGTCCTGAAACAACTGGATGCCTTAGCCTTAGCAACGTCTCTTCGCCGAGGTTGCTGGCCCAGGATAGTCGCTGCTTTCGGGTTTAGTGTTCAGGGTTTAGGGCTTAAGATTTTGGATTCAGGAGTTCGGGTTTAGGGTTTAGCGTTTAGGATTATGCAGGGCTTGGAATCCAGCTTTTAGGGCAGGGTCTGTGGTACAATGATGTCTGGGTGATCGTAGAAAGTTGTTCAAGCATAGGGTCTTGATTCTCCTTTTCTGATAGGGGCTCGGTACATGCCGCCTCGTGGGTTCCATGCGCGTTCGATAAGCAGAAGCAGGCACTCCCAGCAAATGCGATTCACAGCTTGACGGCGGCATTTGACCATTTCATTGTACTGGTACTAGTCTTTGAAGTTGAAAAGTCTGCAAAGGAGGCTTGAAAAGGCAGTCGCGCTTACCTAGCCACTAGCGGCTAGCTCAATTTGCTTCAAGTTAAAGAGTCCTAAAACCTCAACCCTAAAGAGTCCAACTCTGGCCCCATGCGCATCGCACAGGCATTCAGAAGTAACCCCGGCGAAGCAAAAACATCAGAGTCTAACCAAGGCTCTCACAAAAGGCCTCATCGATGTGACGGCGATTGTCTTGTGCACGTTGATTCAAGTGCTGGCCAAATTCTCAGAACCCCAATGGGATAGGAATATATATGTACATATATATATATAGTTATGAATATGGAAAATGAAATGGACACTGGGAACTCCTATTGCTGTATTACCATGTCCTGATACGGGTCCCATCTTGCGAACTTGCAGTCGGGCTCTTCTGGGTAAGTTATGCAGTAGTATAGACGTATAAGGATTGCACGCAGGGTGGGGGGACAATGCCGGTAATCATTCAGGCTTCTGCATCATGGTGCTTGGGGTTCAGGGTTCAGGGTCTAGGGCTTTAGGGCAGGTACCCTAAACCCTGAGCTGGGGGACGAGATCACTTCTTTTGAGAAAAGGCCAAGTAGACTAGCTGAATACTAACGGCAAGCCGTTGATATTCTATTGCAGGCTTTATGATTTCCGAGGTACCACACATGCTCTGATAAGCAGGTGCTAAAACGAGCGGATCGGGTGTTGGGAAATTCTGGTGGACAACATGTAGTTTTACTCAGATTGCTGTACGCAGATGGCTTAGTACGGGTAGCTGCGCAGTGTCGCTCATACTGCAGCCCAACCGATACAATAAACCTTCTCTTCTGATAATTCTCCAAAGGGGTTCAAATGGGCACATGCTTTCCCAAGCCTGATTTGTCAAGATTCAGCAACGTCTCTTTTCGAAATCCTGCGGAACTTCTGACTACGAACAACTAAGTACCAGCATGCCTTGTAACCGGACCATCCCCATATGAGCACATGTTTTTGACATGGAGGGCAAGGGCGCCGTGTAGCGCTTTTCCAAGGCGCAAGGGCGTCAGACGGACGCCACGGCCATGGGTCTTCAGATGCTGATGCTGCTACACCCTGAGCAGTGTCTAGGTTTTAGGCTTTGAGGTTGAGGGAGCGATAGTCACAACAGCGGTAATGTTCATAGCTTCGGTAGGCATGATGATAATAATAGGCTAGTTATAGGGGTTACAGTTATCAGAACAGTCAGAGCAGCATGGTTAGTCATTCAACAGTAGATGTTTCAGATAAGACCTCATTTGGGGGTTGTTCTAAAGGTCCTTGTAAAGCGGGGACAATCAGGAATACACCTCCGTAGAGGGTGATCCTAACCCAAGAGGGAACCTGCACTATGGCCATTTTGTGGACAGGGATTTTCCACAACTACCATTTGTCCTTGTAATATCGGGGTCAGAGTATGACTCGTATCGTCAGCCCCCTAAACCCTAAACCCTAAACCCCAAAATTGGGGGAAAGCTCAAGGGATGATGTAAACACTAAGCCCTAAAACATCAATGTAAGCGCTTTTCGGCTTGGACGGCAGGTTGGAAAAAGGAGTTGCAACAAAAAAACAACCTAAACCTTTTGGAGGTTTGGGACAAGTATGGTATGCTGAGTTCTGCAGCGTGTCGTATGGTTGATGGACAAGATCTGGCACCTTGGGCCCTACAGTGTGCTACTTCTGAGGAGTTACGGGGCCTGGAGTGGTCCGGGACTTCCTCCGTTTACGGTTTAGGGTTCAAGAGTTTGAGGTTTAGGGTTCAAGAGTTTTAGGGTTTAGGGTTTAAGTAAAGGGTTTTAGGGCTTAGGGTTGCATTCATATCGATTGCATTCCAGGGCTTCAGCTCCACGATCCCAAAGCATAGACCTAAACCCTTATCCCTGAAGGCCTACAGCCCTAAGACCCGCAGATGCTTAGCCCCAAAACCCTAGGGTTTAGGGTTTAGGGTTTAGGCCCAGTAACCAAGCCCCTGACTTCAAGAGGACCACGAATCGCAGCAATGTTAATTATTTTGATGACACCTCTCATAAGACCACGATGAAGTCACATGCCAGTAGTCTCATGCTGCAATCTCTTATACTATTCCTATTTCGCGTATCCGGTATTTCTAAGATTCGTGTACTCTTGCAGGTGCTCCCAAAAACCTAGGGTTTAGGGTTCAAGGTTAAGGCTTTAGGGGGCAAGACCCCCAAGAATTGTCCAGTAAAGCTCATGGCACCTTCGAATTGTTCTGTGGTCATTCTTGGAGGTTCATTGGGAATAGTAACTACTTAGAACTGGGCTTGTAACCGTACTTATCACCCCTAAACAACCTCATAGGGGTTACCCGAATCATAAGTGGGGTTATAACCCCAGTTATACATAGTTAAGCAAGTCCCATGAACCTCCAAGTAGATCTTGTTCCAGGCTCAGTGTCCTTGGCTTTGTGACGGCCAGAGTCCGAGCTGCACCCGTCCTACTGCTTGCATTAAAAAGCCCTGAAGCCTAAACCATGCATATTCCCCCTTGAGTACATAGAATATAGTGAATATGGGGACCTTACTAAGTATAATATACCCAAAGCCATATTCTATCTACTTGAGGGGACCACATATTCTGGCCTTATGGTAGGCAACTCTTTCTGCCTGGAAATGAGCAACCTCAACCCTACACCTATCGAGCCTTTCATGACAAACTTGATCAAGACTTGGAATGTGCAGGGGTACTTATAATTAGAGTTGTACGTACAACGTACACCCTTGATTTGGTTATCTGCATGGCTACCATGTCCTACGAACAACTTACTTGTAAATACTACCAGTATCTACTAATAGTAGCAACAGATAATTCTACCAAATTTTCAAATAAGCACCAAGCTAGGGGCGACAGTCTTCCAACGTGGCCGCTGCTGTGCGCCCGGTCCCTACTTGCCAACAGTGGAAAGCCTAAACACTGAAGTCTAAGCCCTAAGCCGTGAAGCCTAAAGCCTGAGCCCTAAAACCTAAACTCCTAAACCCCTAAACCCCTAAACTCCTGCACCGCCTTCAGGTGCTTTGAAGGAAGCTTTCAGAATTTAAGCACTTTTCCTTGAAGGTGTTGTGTGTAGGGGTTGTGTACAAATTACAGGTACCCTGGAGGGGATATACGTACGGTACCCTAAACCCTAAACCCTAAACCCCAAACCCTAAACCCTAGTTTCACGCAACGTCGCGCTGTCCACTTCTCTGTGCACAAAAGGAAGCGGAGCAGGGAATCCATGTACTAAACCCATAAACCCTAAACCCAGAAATCCTTTTAGGGGGTTTGGGGTTTAGGGTTTAGGGTTTAGGGTTTGGGGTAAACCCTGCTCTATAGTTCCATGCATCTGATAATCAGATGCATGGAACTATAGAGCGATCACCACTTTCCCCTCCCCTTCAGGCACGAGTAATGCAGCACTTGCATAGTAGGAGTCCTGCAACCTTGCATAATTTGGAGAATCAGGGGTTGCTTTTACAGGGTTTGAAGGGATTTCCCAGCAGTATCTGGGGTTTGGGGGGCAGAGCCCCCTGCTACCTATTTGCAACTGTAGCACTTTTTCCAAGCCCTTTTTGTTAATAACGGTTTGAAAATGCATTGTGGTTAATATCGTGAGCAGTATTTCTGCTATGGCTGTTCTTGACATTGCCGCCCTAATCACCGCTGCCACCACCTGGCTACCCCAGCGAAACCATTATGATGCGTGTGGGTTTCAGCAGCATTGGCAATGAACTTGAACATCCGAAGCCATACCAGCAGCACGAAGCCATACAACCTACACCCCCCACACTCGACCCCAAGCCGAAAACTCTGTAGCAACATCTCCAAAACTTCAGCACGCACCCCGAACCGTGATACCCTAAATCTGAGGCCCCAGACCCCAGATACTAAACCACATAATCCTGTCCGAAACCCTATGCCCTGACCGTCTCTGACTCCAGAATCCTAGGCCCTACCCTACATCGACTAGACCCTAAAACTCTGCACGTGTAAGCCTTAAATCCTAACCCTCACCCTAAGCTCCAAACCTGAATTCTTATATCCTATAAATCCCAAGCTCTAAAACCCTGAGCTCGAAGAATCAACCTTAGGTTGTATTAGGGATAGGGTATATATTGGGTTTATATAGGGGATATATTGGGATAACGGAAAATAAAATGGAAACTACTATTTAGGGTTCAAGGTTTAGGGGTTCTGGGTTTAAGGTCCAGGGGTTTAGGGTATTTAGGGTTTAGGGCTCCAACTTGTAGCTTAAATGATGGCCATTGATTCTTCATACTTTTAGCGTCCAGGCGCGCTGTTAGGGTCCAGGGCGATGAAATCTCTTTCCTTCACCCACCCCATCACACCCCGAAACCTACATTCCTAAACCCGAACCCTAACCTCTAAACCCTAAACTCTACAGCCTAGCCTGACCCTAAACCCTAAACCTTAAACCCTAAGCCCTAAACCCTAAACCCTTAAACCCTTAAACACTCTACAACTCACCAACAGTCTAACCGAGGCGCCCAAGAAGATCGCGCCTCGCTGCCCTCGTGGCCGAAGCCGAGGTTGGGTACCGAACCTGTCCCACCCGGTTTAGGGTTTAGGGTTGGAGTTTAGGGTTTGGAGTTTAGGGTTTAGGGTTTGGAGTTTAGGATTTAGGGGTTTGGAATTTAGGGTTTAGCGTGCTTCAGTTTAGGGTTTAGCGGTTATAGTTTTGGATTTCCGCTTTAAGGTTTAGGAGATGCGTTTTACTGTGTTGTTGTTCAGGGGCTTGGATAGGGCTACGGGCTTCAGATACCATAATCAGAATCAACCCTAAACCCTAAACCCGCGACACAGCCCCATGGCTATCACCTACTCGCTCCTGGCATGCCCTGAGCACCTTGGGACCTTTTGTTGTTGGTCAGGATCCTAGGCCGTCCTATTCTATCTCAAGGTCTGGAATTCTAGTGGTAGTTTCCATTTTCAGGGCGACCCCCCTGCTTGTGGAGGATTAAGCAGAAAATCAGAAATGGAGGCTGCCTTCTAGCCTCAAGCGGACTACTGCAAAGAGGTCACTGAAAGATGTTCCGAAAAGAAAAGCTTGAAATTTGGTAGCCAGTGCATTTGCTACATGGACGAATCCTAGATCCTGAGCTCGTCGCCGTTGACTCAGAACTTCAATTTCCAAAATCCTAGTCACTAAAGCTCTCATCCCTAACTCTTCGGTTTAGGGTTTAGGGTCTTTGGTTTAGGGTTTCAATCTACCCCCCAAGACCCTAACCCTAACTCCTAAACCCCAAACCCTAAATCCTAAACCTTGCTTCTTCCCCCCGCATCCTAAGGCTCTGGCCCTGGGAGATTCGTGTCCAGCCGGTGGCTTAGGGGGTTTAGGGTTTAGGGTTTGCTGTGGCCGATGCTGGGGTTCGCGGCGGATTTTAGTTACCCCAAATAACCCCGAATTGGGACCTTCTAGCTATCACGTGAGCTACGAACTAAATTTAGGTTGGGGGGACCTAAAGCGGACTACATAGGGTTTTGGGGGGGGACCTATTAAGGGATATACTACACAAAGTAATCTAGGGCTCATATGACTATGTGAGCTCCTGGTTTTGGATTATCAAAGTCCTCTCTTTGGTTAAGGCCCATTCCGAAGGCGCTCTGAGCGCAACATTCTCTGCCGTGTCACCTTTGCAGAGGCAGTTGTCCAAAGACAACATGTCAGCAGCGAAGGGAAGCACACGAGCTTCCCCATTTCAGCTCCATGCAAGAGAGAGAGAGAGAGAGAGATATATATACATACACACATATGAAAACCCAAAACCCTAAACCCTTGAACCCTAAACCCTAATCCCTAAAACCCTAAACCCTATATGGAGGCTAGGTTTTAGATGTCTTGTCACGGACTCCGCACTTCTGCACCACCTTCCTCTACCCCCACCTTCTTTCCCTGGTAACCACCTGAAAGCCTAGACCCTAAATAACATAGCGGTTTTCATTTTCGCCTCCGTTCCTACACAAGGAAAACGAGCTACGTGTTTCTTTCCAGCTCTAAACCCGAAACCCTAGCTTTTAGTGGCAGCCAGGGCACAAGGCCTGGACCATGCAATTCGATGGGCCTCTAACGCAACGTGTGTCTCCAGCCATCTCTCCAAATAGCATGTGTTTACATAGTCTAAACTCCGGAAAGTGGGTTATATAGAGGATTATAGGGGGGGACTATTATGGGGGTTATTAAGGGGTTTAGACTATGGCTCACATATACCAGGAATTTCCAGACTTCACAGGGTTCCCGTTATGGGCTGGGTCGGGGCTCGCAACTGTCAGGAAATCGGATTCGACTGAAGATTGCACACTTTTGCGCACTTAGAGGTCCAGGGTAGCCACCCTCCCAGAGACAACCATGGGACCCCAAAGGATGAATTTACCTAGAGTATCCGAGGCCATGTGTACAAGACTTGTATGAAATTCTTGTGGAGTTCCCATTACCCGGTGCCTCAGAGCAAGAGGGTGACGCTAAATGTTTTCCAGTTTCCATGCAGGATGGAAAAATCTGCAGTGCGGACTGGCTTGCAGGATACGCACCTGAGACCTCCGCCCTAACCTTGAGCTTGAGAGGGATCCAAAAGTGGGATTCTCTCAGCAAATAATTATGAGGGATATCATACATTATGGGGATCATATTAGGATGGTTTGTGTTCAACTAGGGGATCTATTTTTCGCTACTCCCAACAAGTCTTACCCCTTTGTGCATGCCGCAGCTTTCTCAAGCCCTTAGCTCTCTGGTGGGTGCGAGATTGCTGACTCGTGTGAGATTGCTGCGACATCATGCAGCACTCTTACAATCCCTACACCAGCCATCGCGAAATGGCAACAAGGCTCAACCCCTATTGCATGCTGCTTGCGCCTGTTTGTCGTTCAAAGTGCCAGGTCCCTTCCAGCTGGCATGTGGAGCTCTGGAGGAATGGGAAGCCTCTTGGTTGAAAGCCGCCGGCCTCCAGATGGTGTGTAACCCTAAGCCCTGAACCCCCAAATCCCCATGCATAGACCTAGATACGCTGTTGGGACAGGTGTTCTGAACAGACCCTGAAACAGAAGCCTCAAGCCTTAAATCCTGAACTCTCAGCCTGATAAATGCGGGGGGTTAGGGGGTATATAGAGGATATATGGGGTTATATTGGGATAATGGAAAAGAAAATGGAAACTACTATAATGGGTTATACAGGGTATATATTGGGCTTATATGGGGTTATATTGGGATAATGGAAGATATAATGGAAACGACTATGTAGGGTTTAGGGTTAAGGATTTAAAGTTCAGGACCAGTCTTGAACTCTGCGTAGCAAGTTCTGTGACCCAGTAGCAGCCTCCAGCGCAAAGGATCACTTCTGACTACGATGAACCCTCAACCTCAACCCCCCAATCCAAGACCCAAGCGTAGACTCTAAACTCTTAATTAGCCCAAACCCTACCCAGGGTGGAAGTTCGAAGATCGTCTGTGTCACTTTCAATCCATTTCAATACCTCGATAATTCCGGTGAAGCCATTGAAATTTAACTTCTACAGGTACCCCCAGCCCTAAACCCTAAACCCCAAACCCTACATCACCCTGAACCCTAAACTCTAAACCCTAGCGAGGCTATCGCCCAGCCGTGTACCCGCGCGAGACTGGCTGGCCCCAACAAATGCCAACGTGCCCTGGGGCAGTAGGCCAGGTTTAGGGTTTTGGGTTTGGGCCCTGGATTACGAATGGTTTATATAAGGATTTTATGGGGCTTATCAGGGCTCATCGAGGGTTCAGGGATGTTACCCCAATAATGGAGAATCACATGGAAACAAAAATGGAACATGAAATGGACACGAGCTGGACTATGGTGGATTATCGGGTCTACGTACTTTTTCAGGTAGTATAGGCCGTTTTATGGTTTAGGTAGGGTCCAGCTTGAGGGCCAGGGGGACGTAGGAATCGCTCTGGTTTGGGGTTTAAGGTTTTCGGTGACTTTAACTTAGGGTTTCGGAATACTGCAGCGGCCTCAATAACTGTGACAGAGGGCGCTGCTTCACTCTCAGGACTCGGTGTTTAGACAAAATCAACATGTTTAGCCTTCAATTCCTTGTATACTTGGGGTACAGAATAGACCTCAACATGGTACTAGTAAGAATTCAGGGCCCTGTAATGCAACTTACGAGTATGTTCCCCTTACAATCCTAAACCCTAAACCCTAGACCCTAAGCCCTCCTTAGCCCTAGACCCTAAACCCTGTATTCTACGCCATTAACCCTAAACCCTACATCCTAAAATGTAAGTCCTAAACCCTAAACTCTTGTCAGGTACGCCATGCTCTCTGGGCAGGTGCCCCGGCATTCTGCCCTTGGTGTGTTGGTGCACTCTGTGGTGGAGGTGTTCAACAATTAAAGATCCCTTTAAAGGTTTACGTAGGGGTCAGGGTCCAGGGTTTAGGGTTAGGGCGTGTAGGTCTATATAAGTGATGTACAGCGTTTAGGGATTAGGGTTTAGGGCGTCCAAAAAAAGAGGACCACTTTCAGTAGGCAGCTCGTGCAACAAGGCACGCAGTACATTGGGCGGTAGAAATTTCTGAATACCCATTCAGGGCCACCGTCTGGGCAATGTATACTGTCCCCTAGCGCTACACATGGGCAAGTAGGCTGGATAGGGGAAATCTTGTACCACCTCGTGCGCACCATACCCCTTGACTTGCACAGGTGATTCATCCTAGGTGATCTCCACTGCGTGACTAGCAGCATTATGTTCATGGCGCAGCTGCTACCAATCTGATAATGATAACCATTGTCAGTATTATTCGTGTCTAAATTCTACGAAACGATGAAGATGAAGATGACTGGCTACATGGTACTTTCCCAGAAAGGCGGACGCCAATAAAGACCACAGACCGATATGACCCTCCCAGAAAAGTACCACTGATTTCCGGATCCCCCCCCCTCCGCCCTGTACTGCTAACTTAGGCCCTAAACACTGAATCCTAAACCCTCCCTCCTAAACCCTAACCCCAAACCCTGAACTCTAAATCCTAAACCCTAAATCGTAAGCCCCAAACCCTAAACGAAGCAGAAGACCGAGGCCTGGACCCGGCACTGCTATGAGCTTGCCACCGACGAGCTTCGACTGCAATTAGGATTCAGGGTTTAGGGTATTAAGTTTTTAGAACTTAGGGTATAGGGTTGGGATTTAGGGTTTAGAGTTTAGGGTTTAAGGTTTCGGGTCTAGGGTTCAGGGCTGAGGGTTTAGGGTTCAGGGCTGCAGGTGGGGTTTCGGGGTGCAACATGACCTTGTTAGGGCTTAGGTCTTGGGGCTAGACCATTACACAGAGACGTTGATAATGAAAATCCCGCATGACCCTCGTACATTATAGTACCCAACGTAGAACGTACCTAGGGTCGTGCAGGATTTTTAGATTCACCGGATGTACGGGCAACGCACGAAAAACGGAGTATGTAGGGGATACGGATAGAGTGCAGGATCCAGTTGATACCCAAAATCCTGCATAGACTACAATACCCTACTCCCCAAAAATGAGGTACGTAGGACCTTACAGGGGTTGCGGTATCAAGGTTATGTTTTAAACATGCTGTTGTGAGGGTAACCTGCTAGTAACCACCAATCAACATTTCTATTGGTTAGGAGGACCCCCCCAGCCTGTAATAGTGGTATAATAAGAATATAAGAGGACCTGAATATAATCCCTATTATCCCTTATAGTCACTATTACTGGGTGGGGGGTCCACCTAATCTATTGGGTGATTTCTTGGGCAGATGGAGTGAGGTTGTTGGCCTTGATGTCTTGCGATTCAGGGCATTAAGTTTGAGGCTGTGGATTTTGTCGTGTTGGGTCTGGGCTTTGAGAGTGTTGTGACTGGGGTTTTTAGGGGTTTGGGTAATTTGTCTTTGTCAAATTGCACGCTCCTTAAGCCCTGCAAACCTAAAGCCCTAAGCCCCAAGCCCTCAATCCCAAACCCCAAGCCCTGAGCCCCAAACCCTAAGCTGACTATTCCAGTACTATTTTTGCTTACCACTATTCCTACTGTGCCTATGATTGTCATTGTTATTACCCTGATCTGGCAAGGACAGTTTTGGCTCCAAGCAATCCCAGCCCAAGCCCAACGTCGCCGACATCCGAAGCAGCAACAACGCATCACGAGCCTGGGGCTACCCTGCCATGTTCTGGCGGGGGCTATGGCAATGGAGAAGTACGTAAGGGACTATGTGGAGTAGAGCTGAGCAGGGTTGAGGGTTTAGAGTTTAGGCTTTAGGGGTATGGAGGGATAGAAGAGAACATGTATGAGCTACTGTCACTATTAGGGTTACCAAGGGACCATTTGGACTGGACACAGGGGTTCTTTTCAAATTTTAGTGTCATCCCAAGTGTTCCCTAATAGGATTTCATGTCCAATCATTGTGTGGGAAATGTCAATCCCAAGAATTCCCTACATAATACCAATTACAGCTTGTATTCTATTTCTGTGTTCTTTCCGGTTTCATTTTCCATGAGTCATGGGAGTAGATCATGTGATTACGTTAGGGGATTCGAGTGGGTCCATGAAGCTTGCGTGCCAGGAGAACTGTGGGGACGAGATGTGCAATAACGAGGCTCGGGCTGGTGGCGAAGGGTCAGGGACCCAGAATTACAACCAGGGCTTGTCCGGTTCTTAAGGGAGAGTGGGGGAGTGGATCTGTGATATGTACAAGATATTTACACGTACACATATACTCATATAGCTATGTATGAAGTGTAGTGTCCGTGTACACACACACACACATATATATATATATGTATGTACACATGCATTTGTATGCAGCTTCATGTGCGTATACATACATTCTTACATACATATATTCATTCATGCATATATTCATGTGTATATATATATACACATACATACATACATACATACATACAGCTACATACAGCTACATACATGCAAGTATACATGCACTTACGCAGGCGTGTGGGCAATTAAAGATATGCCAGGAAGATATGAGCTACGGTCTTATAAGCCTGACACATGGACTCTTAACACCTTATATGATCCCAATGTCGATTTCCATGTTCTTTCAATTTGATTCTCCTTTATGGGGATAATATCCCTATACAATCCCAAGCCCGAATCCCGAAACTTTAAAACCCTACACAATAGTTGTCATTTTCTTTTCCAGTATCCCGATATAACCCCTATACTATTCCTATATAACCCCAATATAACCTAAACCCTAAACCCTAAACCTTTCGTTGGGCCCAGGGCTGGTGAGTACGTCTGGTGCGGCATCGACTTTAAGCCCGCACTGCCTCCGGCTTCCCTGACTCCTTGTGCTGGGTTTAGGGTTATAGAGTTTTAGGGTTTAGGATTTGGGGTCATTGGGTTTTTGGGTTCAGGTTTTGGATTTGGGGTTTTGTGGTTATGGCAGGCTCTGGCAGTGTCAACCGTCCTCAGCTTAGATTTTCTCTTGCGCGTGGAGCATGGGACACGATGCAGGTTGTGCATGATGCTCACCCTAAACCCTAAACCCTAAACCCTAAACCCTAAACTGATTCACTGAGTTGACTGCGGCGCTTTGCATGCTCCTGGTCCAGATCCCGCTTTTTTGCCGCCTGAAGTCATTCCCGCAGGCACCACCAATGTGACATGATCCATAGTCTAAACTCCTTAAAGGGGGGTATATAGGGGATTTATATAGGGGACTATTATAGGGGTTATTAAGGGGGATACTAGGAGTTTAGACTATAGCTCACATGACAACAGGTTGATTGTCTTGATTTGTCAGGGCCCTCTCATCGCGTTTGTCATCGCCCAGAACGCGCTTACCCTTGCACTGATGGGGTACTGCGCCCAGCTGCTGACGTATACACAGCTTGCACAAATAAGACCTCCAGGTATTGCACCTTTGCCGATCCTGGGCAAACGAAGAAGAAGCGCAACCTCAGCACAAATGGTATTGACCTTGAGGAGGCAGGAATTTGGGGTTTGGGCCCTACGCTGGGATTTGAGGTTTACCTGTTCAAAGGTTTCTGAAAATACAGCGGAAACCACCATATTAGGTGGAGTTTAGGGCCTGGGGCTTAGAGTCTGCTTGGAGGGTCAGGGGGGCTTGGTAAGTATGCTGATAACCCCTATAATCCACATAATTACCCTACTTATCACCACCTTAACCTTCTTATGAAGTCCTGATACTCCTCCAAGTACAGGTGGAGCAAAAGGGTAGGGTATATCCCCTGAGAAGATGAGTGTGTGTGAAGGTATTCTTGCAACCAAAGCCCTAAAACAATGCCCTAGGCCTAAAACCTAAAACGTGTATAAATCGCAAAGCTCCACTTTCGTGGATCACGCATGGGAGTCCTTTTCCAACATCTCCCTCTGATTCATTTTCCGTTTTGATCTGCGTTCTGCCTAGAATTATCCCTAAAGTTTTCGTCATGATTCACATGGGGCCTGTCAATTTCATCTGCAGCTTGCTTCAACTGATGCCAGGGGACTTTGACTTAAATTGCTGGGTCAGGCCTGAATCATCTTGTGGAGTTAGTATTAGTTAGTGATTGGGAAGAAGTGTATTCAGAACCTAATCCTTGAGTCCTCAACCCTAAGCCCCAAACCCTAAATCCTAAATCCTAAATCCTAAACCTAATCATACCCTACTTCCTCCCACGCAGTCTGAGACAGGGGTTGTCTAAACCTCGTCGGGCCCACAAGTGGGGCACTGAGTCGGCAGACATGCACAAGGTGGCAGTTGAGGGTTTAGGTTTAGGTTTTAGGGTTTAGTTGGGCTTGGGGTTTAGGTTTGGGGGTGTAGGGTTTAGGTTTTGGGGTTCAGGGTTGAAAGTTCAGGTTTTGTGGTTCAGGGTTAGGGTTTGGGGGTTGGGATTTATGGGGGTTTGGGGTTTATGGGGTGGTGGCAAAAGCGGTGCTGCTCTGGTTTCTTTGATTATTCTACAGCCCTGTTATTGACGACCCTCGGCGTCAAAGTCCTCATCATCCGCATCATCAGGTAGTAGCAGCAGTATATGCCACTTGTCTGAAGCGAGGCCCCTGTGCAGTAAGTCTGCACACGCGAACGCTCTCCTAAAGGGTCGATGGTGCGTATGCTACGAAACACAGGGCTCAGTAACTGGTAGTGTGTGGCGGCCGATCCTACCATCTATCTTTCAGCCCAAAAGCCCTTAGTCGTCTCTGTCTCTCAGTGCGCTGAAGCCGTAAAACCCGATTCAAAGTCCTGCTTCCAGAAATCCGTGTGGTTGAGGTCATGGCAATATGCTCGCCCTGTTCGGCGCTACGACCACTACTGCGACCTGGCCACAGGGTTTAGGGTCTAGGGTACGATGATTGCTGTTGTTTTGGCTATGTTCTCTGGTGTTTATAGGAAATCTCTTCAGTAGGGAGTGGGGGAATGGACCAGAGGCATATTTACGTGGAAAAAGGGTCTACAGTAGAGAGCTGGTCCCTCATTCCCTGAAAACCACTGCATCGAAAGCAGCATACCTGGCCCCCTTTTAAGGAAAAAAGTGCCATGAGAACTTAAGCAGGTCGATCGCAAAAAGGGTCCAAGGCATGGAGACATTCCCAGGCGCAGAACTGTGATCATCGGTAGCCCAAAATGGGAATTTGTGCAAACTTAAACCCTTTTTCAGGATCCTTCTGCCCCCTATCCAGGGCCCAGGGTATAGTTCGCGCTCTAAACCCTAAACCCGTTGTGCCGAGGTAAGTGGCTCAACAACGTGGTTGGCCTGTTGCCCAGTTCACTGGGCGAAGGGTTTACGGTCTCGTGTCTGGGGTTTCGGTACCCTAGACCCTAAACCCTAAGTGAGATTTCCCAACATGAGTAATGATCTCACTGGTCCCTACAGTGGCTTCGCATGGCTTCCCGCATTCCGGTCACTGAGGGCTGCTGAACCACCGAGAGTTTGTCTTGATGCTGATTGGCCAGCCTCCCAGCTTTCATACCTGGAGCTTCTTTTGAAACTTGATATTAATATTCATTTTAGGAGGGAAACTACAGGGATTTTAGGGATTATATAGGGGTTATAGGGTATATTGGGGTTATACAGGGGTAAAATATTCGTTATCTTATTAATGTTGTTAATATTTTTTCATATTGCCAATGTTATTATGCTCGTGACCTCGTGACGGCTTCCGGAAAGTGCGGCTTCAGAAGCTTCCCTTCCAAGAGAAGCAGAGAACTTCGAGTTGCAAGGGCGAACATGAGAACAGCTTTATGGTTCGAGGTCTAGGGCTTAGGGGTTTAGGGGTCTAGGGGTTTAGGGCTTAGGGTCTAGGGTTTAGGGCAGGGAAATATGAGAACGGTCAGGACTTGACCCTTTGACTGAGGTTTGAGCACGATCGGTCTGTCGCTGCCTTAGTATCATGTGGTCTCTCAAAACAGTCCCTAGAGAATCCCACCTAAGGGCGCCTATATCCCTAGATATCCCTAGATCCCATAAGAGCCGCCCATACCTAGCCCTAAATCCCTAAACCCTAAACCAAGCTCAGGAGCCTTCTTCGCATGGGGCTTTGGAGGGGACGTTCATAATATGCTAGTTTTCATAAATAGGGTATAGACCCCAGAGCCTAAACCCTGAGCCCTAAACCCAATATATTCCAATCCTCATGATGGGGCCCGCACAGAAGGTACCCCTAGTTTTGGGAAAGTCGCATTCATCGTGGTCTCTGCTTTGAATGATGCTTTTTGACAACTGACCACAGGGGTTAAGGTTTTAGGGTATGCTGTTATGAACATTTGTGCCGACACGTTTTCATGGGCGAGCCCTAAATCCTAGACCCTAAACCCTAAACCATCAGTACTGCCCCCCCTCAGTAACAGCTGGATAATAATTATAATAGGGTTATTTGTAGCCCTTAATAGGACCCCTAATATAGACTGTTACTGAGGGGGGGGGCGGGAGTGCCGAACCAAAACCCTAAACCCTAAACCCCAAACCCTAAACCCCAAACCCTAAACCCCTAAACCCTCAACCCTAGATTTGTTTTGGAAACGTTTCCGTGTGAAATTTCAGGCTTGGAGTGGCCATTGATGGATACCTGGCGGTGCTGATTGCCAAGAAGGCAAGGCGTCTTTGCGTGCTATAAAAATAGGGTTATGTAGGGTAATATAGGTTTAGGGTTTGGGGTTTGGGGTTTAGGGTTTAGGGTTTAGGGTTTAGGAGGGTTATATAGGTTTATATAGGGATAATGGAAAAGGAAATGGAAACTACCATAGTACAATAGGGTATATATGGATGGTTGTCAAAATTATGGCCCCTTTTTGGGTACCCTAAATATTCGGTGCCGTAATGTAATAGGGACCCAAAAAGGGACCATCATTTTGACAACCACCCATATTATCATTACTACTGCTTTTTAATACAATGAGCGTTCTTCTTACGATTGCCGTCATTATTCGTCATTGTCAGTGTTAATATAACCTGTTAATGTAGACCCCAGATTAATAAACCCCCTCCTCTTACTAGGGATCATCATGGAGATCCTCATATTCAGGCCCTTAAAAGGAGGGGGCTTACTAATCATGGGTCTACATTAGGTATTATTGTTGTTGCGATTATTACAATCATTATTAAACCCGGAGCCCTAGGCCTGCCAATAGCCCCAACCCACACCCCACACCCCAAACCCCAAACCCTAAACCCTAAAACCTGAAAAAAACCGCGTAGCAGGGAATGCTGCAAGCCGAGATCATGATCGTGCCCCCGCCTTGGATGAACGCAGACATTTGTTACCTAAATGTCCCACAGCCTAAACAACTTAAAGGGGGTTATATAGGGGATTATAATGTAGGGTTCTGGGTTTAATGTCTAAACTGCTTAAAGGGGGCTATATAGAGTATCATATAGGGGAGTGTTGGAGGGGTTCTTGAGAGGGATACTGGGAGTTTAGACTATAGCTCAAATAGGAGCATCTCAAAATGATCCCTATAGAGTCCCAAAATCCTTTTGCAATCCCAATATATCCATTGTATCCCCAGGGTTCCTGCTGTAGGTGTCTTGCATTTTTGAGATACTTGAAATCCAAAGGGCCAACCAAGATCTTCGCAGCTTAGGCTGCACCTCTCCTTCTCCCTGGCTCTGCTTGCTATCGAGGTGTCCGGATCCTCAGATGACAGCAGGTAAAGATGAGTCCCGTGGTATCAGCTGTACAATCTGAGGCCCATTTTCAAGATCCATTACGGGCTGGTATCGAGGTGGGTAGACGCTTATGTTTGGGATACTGCCCCTACTCACTAACAGTTGCATAACATTTACAATATAACTAGACAGAGCCCTTAACATGACCCCTATTATGGACTGTTGATGGGTGGGGGCAGGACGCAACTTACGTAGATAATTTGATTCTCAGAGCGCTGGAGATGAAACCTGCAGGAACGAACTGGCCCAGGAATGGAAGCACAACATCCACTACATCGTGCGGAGCTCATGTGTGGCCAGGCATGACGCTGTTCACACTGTCATGCACCCACTGTTTAGAAGAAATAACAAAACATATCTAGTAGTAAAAGGGTGTCTAATATCTACAGCTGGCCAAAAGATGCGCCACGGTCTGGAGTTCAATCCACAAGTGGCTCCTTTCTTGGAAGAACTACCAAGGCTAATAACACCACCCAGGGTGACGGCGTGCCAGTGGAAGAACTCGACGATGACGAGTGCTCCCACGGTTTGGGGATTAGGATTAAGGGTTGAGGGCTAAGCGTCTGGACCCCCCTTCGTGTCTTGCTTTCAAAAGTCTATGATCTTTCCTCATGGTTCCATGATCTTTTGGGGGAGGGTAGAGGTGGATGTGTATCCTTGCTTGGTCTAGCGAACTGATTCTACCCCTAAAACCCTGCGTTGGAGTGTATGGCTAATGAAGCATCTACCTTCGGAGCAGGTACAACGAGCTCTTCGACAAGGGAGCCTTCATCTACGACCCCTCCAGGAGACCCCAACCCAAAACCCAAGACCTGACCTGATATGAGCCATAGTCTAAANNTATAGTAGTACCCTATATAATCCCCAATATAATCCCCTTTAAGGAGTTTAGACTATAGCTCATATAGGGTTGGGAGTTTAGGGGCTGAAGTAACCAGAATATGGTTTTCGTGCAGTTTGGCGTCTCTCAGATCGATCCCCAATCCTCGAAACATGTAGGTCAACCATAATCCTTCCAAAAGTCTTATCGAACAAACTGAGGAGGGTATGGAAGTTTCGCAAAACAGACCGGCAGTAAGAGCTGCAGGGATATACGGCTACCAAATACACAGGACTGGGTGGGATCCCCCTTCATTCTCAACTGAACCCGAAATAAATCCTGAATCCTGAAGAACCCTGAAATCTCCGTATCATCTCTATATTAATCATTGAAGCGCGCCACTGTTACAACACATTAGGGGCACCATTTCGGTGCTAGTGGAGGATGATCATATGGCAAGTTGTCAAGAGTATTTTTGGGGTACAGCTTACCATGCAATCCCCACTATTTGAGGTACCCCAGAAGGGGACCACAATTTCTCAAAGTACAGGTGTACCAAGAGCGACCATGCCCTGGATGCCCCCCTCATCTCGAGAACTAGGCTTTAAGATTTATCGATTAGGGTTGGTTTAGGGGCTTCTCTCCATCAATGGCATGGGTACTTTTGCGGAAGATTGTGGGCAGACACAGGCAACATGGGGGATTGTTGTAATTCAGGTGGGTCTACATGGACTTTACGGGATCAAATGGAAATGGCGGGGAATTATATGAGGACGTTTTGAGACCGCCTGCAGATGGCAGTAGGATTCTGGATAGGGGGGTGCTCAGAATAGTCCTTGCGTAACGCAGGGGCTAGGTGGGAAAGAAGTCAGGTTCTAACCAGGTCATACCCTAAACCCTAAACCCCTAGACCCTGCAAGCCTGGAACCCTGAACCTTCAATCCTTAAGCCCCAACTCTTAACACAGGAACCCTTGGGACAAGGGGTGCTACATGAATTGCGTCAACTTTTGGTGCTGGCCGCGCTGGCCAGCCGTCCGCGTCTCAGATTGGAACCCAGGGTTAGGGGGTTAGGGTTTAGGGTACTGTGCCAACCCAGGGCGAGAAAGGCGAGTTCTGAAACATGGGACAACCGCCAACTTTTCTGTTTCACGTTGCGGCCACACAGGGCCCAACTTGCGGGAAGAAGAGTCGGTTCAAGCGGCAACAAGGAAATGTGTTCAGCAACAAAAACCAGCAAAAATGATTGCCCCTGACTCCTTCCCTGCTGCTGCTTCAACGTTGTATTGTGGCTCATGTGCAAGTATAGGGCGCATGATACATGACAGACAGGATTGCTTGGAGTCCACATCAGCAGTTGCACGGGGGCATTGCCTGACCTGACGGCTGGCCCTGAATACCACTGTACCACTCCCGCCATCTGAACGAGGGGGAGGGAATTCAAAAGAACGGCCCGTCTGATCATGACGGATGACATGTTCGTGTGTTACTTAGGCAAAGTCCTGCTCCGGGACGGAGATCCCTGTACGATTCAGAGTGCGTTGGCACGGTACGCGACAGAGTTCAGAAGTGCAATGCAAAAAGGAAGTTGGACGTGGGAGGGACTTGACTTCTACTAGCTAGCTGCTTGCGGTAGCGGTCCCAACTTCACGGATCGTGACATGGCTCAAGGGAATTCAAAGCTGACCTTAGCATCATATCTTATTCAGACACGGCTGGTTCAGAATTTATAGCTCGTGTTTAGCTGGAAAGGTTTTCACGACTTTGCAGCCGTCTTGACAGCTCCGATAGCATGTCACGCACCGTTTGTTGCTTGCATGAGATTGCTGAAAGCAAGGCTGCAAGCAACAATTCAGGTCATCTAACAGACGCCGGGTGAGTAGCCTGTGCTGCAGGGCCATGCCAACTTAGCATGCGAGATGGCAAGTCAGGCTTCTCAGCTGCATCGGAGGAGCACACATTTTACTCAAGACAAACCTGTCATGCGAGTGCTACATGTCCCCCGCAAACAATCGCACCAGATTGCAAAACGAATCAGTTTGATTCATCATGGAGAGCAACTCTTGTCATTGTTCTGCACCGAAATGTTGTAACTTTTTAGTGGTGCTGTACACTTCCGATCCACTTTAAGGTTAAGAGGGATGCAGACCCCTCTCATTCCTAGACCACCCTGCCTGAGTAGGGACGACAAGCGGTCCCTGCAGAAGCGTCGAGGGGCTAAACAAGTATGAGCCCAAACCCTAATCCCTCTAAACCCTGTAAACCGTCGAAACCCTCTAAACCTTCCAAATCTCTGAACTCTCGACAGCGTCTAAGCCCCCTAAACCTTAACCCTGAACCCTAAACCCTAAACCCTTAATTCAAAGAGCCTACGAGCTGCTGGCTGCAGGGCCTCTCCTGCGGATCGGACTGTGGCGGGATCTCCTGGGACTATGAGTTTCAGCAGCTGACCTTCAGCCACTAAGTTGCTGAGAGTTTATGGGTTTATGGCTTATAGGTTCAGGGCGTAGGATTTAGGAGTTTAGGGTTTAAGGTTTAAGGGTTTAGGGTTTGGGGTAGAAATTTCAAAGCGTCACTCCATTCGTAGATCTACTTTGGGTTGAAGACCGCTTCAGGAGTCCCAGCAGAGGGTGTGTTCGAAGACCAGTATTGCCCTCTGCCTTGGCGTTGTCCTGGGTAGTGTAGGGTTTAGGGGCTCGGGTCTAGGGTTTATGGCCTTGGTTGAATTTGTGCTCAGTTCATGTTTGTTTTGTCAACATCAGAAACGGCCTCAAGAACACTAAGCCCTAAACGTAAACCTTCAATCCTAAACAAAGGCAAGCTTGCAGGTAGCTAGAGAAGGGGCTGACGACTGAACGTTCCCTCGAAGTGAGGGCCAAGCCCGCCAACATGCACTTCAAGTTGCAAGGGGTCACATGAGCTACAGTCTAAACTCCTTACAGGGGGGTTATGTAGGGGATTATTTAGGGGACTACTACAGGGGATATTAAGGGGGATACTAGGAGTTTAGAGTATGGCTCACATGGCAGCGCAGAACATTGGGTCAAGTTGAGTTATCAGTTGGATTAGGAATAGGGTGTGATGCCCACACTAACCCCCATGGGGTTCTCCCCAGTACTTCTGAGAAAATGGGAAGCCTCATGAACCCAAGTCACTCGCCGACATGCAAGTTTTCGATTTTGAAGCCCGAGAGCCTGAACCTTCAAACCCTAAAACCAACCTGCAAACTGTGTACAGTATCCTGAAAGAGAGTGTTGGATCCTGCTTGGGATTCTACTGCAGATGAGCACCAGAGCGAAACCCTCATGCACAGCGTGTGGCTTTGCAGCCGACCCATCCCCTAAGTGAATCGGCAGGGAAATCTAAAACCCCAAAATCCCTCGCCAAACCTTAAACCCTAAACCCTAAACTTTAGCGCCCTTATAGCCCTTTAAGGGGAAACTCCACTAAGAGCCCTTATAGCTTGTTAAGAGGAATCTCCAACTCAAACGCCCGTGCTTGAGGTGGCGGTCTCTATGGCGCTTTGCTAGGCCGGCTTTTCAGGGCTTTTTTCCTACCATGCGGTTTAGGTTTTAGGGTCTAGGGATAAAAGGTATTTTGCTGCTGTGACATGAAATGTCGCCGAAGCCCTACACCCTAAACCCTAAAAGCCTAAACCCTAAAAGCCTAAAATCCCCAAAACCCAAAACCCTAATGCCTCTTTTGGGGGTCCCTAGGGATGATAGTATTGGAGGGTCTATGTTGGGGCCTTGCTATTGAGGGACCTGTACAATCTAATTTGCAATTTGCTCTCCATGTGAGCTGTAGTCTAAACCTCTTAGGGGGTTATATAGGGGATTATCTAGGGGAGTCTTAAATGGGTTATTCAGGGGGAAACTTGGAGTTTAGACTATAGCTCACCTAAACCCTAAACCCTAGACCCTAAACCCTAAACCTCATGTTATCTCATTCTGAAATTCCTTGAGCACCATCCTGTAGCTGCCAGCGACGAGCTAGACCAAGAGGAGGCAAACTCCAAACCCACACTCCCCAATTTAGTGTTTAGGGTTTAGGGTGTAGGGTTTAGGGTGTAGGGTTTAGTGTTAGGGTTTAGGGTGTAGGGTTTAGGGTTTAGGGTTTAGGGTGTGTAACCGTATGCGCGCGGTGTG
>CAJNIZ010035258.1:42435-69135 GCA_905231905.1 Symbiodinium pilosum
AGTCGAATCAGACGAGGAGATCGCCAGAAGCGCGAAAGCTCCGCCCTCCATCGGTGCCGTCTTGCAGGCACTTATCCGGTGCAGCCAACAGGGAAGCCGCCCTTCGGCCCCTGCCAATCGCCAAACCTAATGCGCCGCTCTGAGCCCCGGCTTTGTGTGTAAGCTGGTCCT
Organism: Symbiodinium pilosum; assembly: GCA_905231905.1. Lineage (NCBI taxonomy): Eukaryota > Dinophyceae > Suessiales > Symbiodiniaceae > Symbiodinium > Symbiodinium pilosum. Next base: position 42,607 of record CAJNIZ010035258.1, read on the forward strand.
TAGAGGCCTTTAGAGGACCTTTCAGGGGATACCAAGGGCTGGCTCGTTCATTTCCCGCGTGTTTATGTCGAGAAACTAAGTCTTACCTCACAGGCTTCCACACGCGCCGCAGCTGAGCTCAATCAGAAAACTGTTCAATCTCTTCTGCTTTCCGTCGGGCGGCCGATATGGCTGCGGCTGCCGTGGAAGGTTCTGGCTTATGCCCTTGCGATCCAAAGGGCCCCATGCCCCGAGCTGGCAGGGTCACCGTACGGAGGCCTGGCATGTGTTGGACGCCAGACAGTCAGTGCGCGTGAATGACTGGTGGTTCCAAGACCTGGTGCTTACGTGATGTGCTTATGCCGCTGGGAGCGCCGTTGGCCGGCGCCGCGGCTTGACTGGCCTCCTCCGACCAAATCCCCCCCGGGTGACCTTCCACATTGGGCCGAGAATGTGTAGTGATACTCTCTCTTCTCGCGGCCTTCCCGGTCTTTTTGGCCTTTTTGGCTTTCTTGGACTTCTTTTTGGCCTTCTTAGCCTTCTTGTTAGCTCGCCTGTTTTTGCCGCTCTTCCCGCCGACTTCGCACCGGTCTGCGTGGTTCTCCCCTGCGAGCGCCAAGGCTCTGAAGGCTGTCGCATCAGCAGGTGCTCCACGCGATCCAGCGCAGCAAAGAGTCTATCAACTCTCGCGGACTGCTCACTACACTGAGCTGAAAGGTTGGTTTGTTGCCTGCGGAGCGCACTGGCCCAATCTTGAAATATCCTCTGGAAGTGGCCGATAGCATTCAAAACGCAGGTGATGCTGAGACTGTTCACCGGGCGGGGGGGGAAGGAGAGGCTCGTCTTCCCATTCAGTGCGCATAGGGACCGTGGGAGGCACCTCTTCGTCCATGGCCGCTCACTCAAGGCTAGTGCGAGCTACACGCTGTCGTGCGTGCTTCGGCTTGCTGCTGTTTGGGGCTGCGGGTACGCGTGTGCCCATTCACTGGGCGCACCCTGGGATCTCCTCGCGATGTTGTCCGCAGGTCTCCCACTTTGGCTGCGCTGACTCCGCCCCTGGATGATAACGGCGCTGGAGTCTTGTGACTTCAGAATCGAGGCTGGCCGCGTCGATGTGCCGCTTTCGGGGAATGCGCTGCAGTCTGAGGCAGAACAGTAGCTATCATAGGTGCGAAATGAACTTTACGCTGCGACTGCCTTGCCCTCCCACGGATCGCACGCTCGTAGTCTTTTTTGCTGCGAGCTGCATTCCTCCTCTTCTGTAGTTGCAACAGCAAGATGCTGCGTCTGTAGGCTGGCGGCCTGGGCCGCCGTCTCCTTGCCATTGCGTGCGCACGTCCGGGCTAACGGTTAACAACGAGGGGCTCTGTCAGCCGCGCCGCCGGGACATGTGAGGCCGCTCCCCCAACATCTGGGCTTGCCCGTCTGCCCTTGCCACCACAAGAAGGAAGAGAAGTTACACAGCCCAGTACACTGGTTTGTTGGGTCCTCCTTGCTGACGGGTGCTAGTGTCGGGTGAAACGTAGAGCGCTGAAATCCCTACAAGAGCCCCTACAGGAGGTCCCTTCCTGTAGCCAGTCCTCTCACTATACCTGATGCTCGCTTTGGTCTTCAGGGGTCCACCCTCTCCGCAGAATCCCTCTACGCGGCGAAATCAGGATAGTGCTCAGCGGTTGCTTTATTCTTGAAGAAAAGTCGTATAGCTGAGTGCACTGTGGTGAGAAGATCCACAAGCTCCTCTGCATCATGGATGTGCCCTTGTTCCGTTCTATCCACTAGTAGCGGCTCATGCCAGGTTTGCAGCTGCAGTGCATCTATGCGGGCAGCTCTTTGTTGCGCGGCCTCATGCCTGACTCGGTCCTTGCGACCCACTGCAACTAACCTCCGTAGATCGCTATTGGCGTAAAAACAGAAGTCCGTGTCCATCAACCTACCTTCCATAACACATCTCTCAATTGCCGCAGGTTCAAGCTCCGTCAGGTAGACCTGGCTATATGCGTGATCCCTCTCTGCAGCCTGGGTGACCCTGGCCACTTTGAACTTCATTTGCTCCAACCTGACGCAAGGGCGAGTACGATGCGTCCACCACATCGTGGTGGCTTTCCCGATGGCCTTTCGCAGCAAGACGATGGCAGGTAACCAAGACTCCAACATCCACCCATGCCCAGCGCTCTGGGTTTGCGTCCGGCAAGAAGATCTGCGCCAACAGTGCATGCCAAGACTCAGGACCTTCCAGACGTGGCGAACTGTGACATGAACTTGCCACGGGTCGACCTCCGATTTGTGACCGAGTAACTTTACCTAATGTAGCTTCTGCCAGCCACCAGGTGTGCTCCGCGAGCACAACCTGGGGCTTTATACATGACAGACTGGGCCACAAAAGAAGAGCCAGCAATTTTCTTGAGGTTTACACAGAGATTCCCGATGGCCCATGAACTAGAGCGTTTGTCAAAGTTAGGAGGCTGTGTGGATGAGCACGCTAGCCAGGGGTGCTACTTTGTGGTGCTATATTACGGTAAATGCACACTAGGACGAGCAGGTGGCCAGGAAATGTTGATTCAAGCAGTCAAGCAGAGGATATTTCACCTACCATCCCGTGGGGATGAGCGAGCCCCGAAGCAACGCTTGCCCACATGTCTCGGAGCGCTAGGGCAACCACCCATGCAACTAGCTACTAAATTTCCAGCACCAACCCCCTGCAGAGTGGACATAACCCATCCCAAGGAGCTACACAGTTGAACATACTTGCGGTAGAGTAACTGGAGCTACTGCGCTCAATATAGCACACAACAGTAATAAAGACAGCGTCGATCCTTTTTGGTCATCTGTTAGCAATGCTAGCAATGTCCGTCCTGATGGCGGAGTTACATCCGGCCACCTCTGGCTATAATAAGTTGCAGAGGGTTGATCGTACATCCGACCGTCCGTCGGTGGAAACCGCCGTATGAGATCCACAGGCAGCCAATATTCGACCTGGGCGTGATCACCCGTGGCCGGCCATGTAATTTCACGCTGAGGAGTGTGAGCGATGTCCATCCATAGCTGCGGTGACTGAGCTGCAATATGGAAATAGAGTTTTTTTTACTGGCTCCAAGATGAGGTGTCAGGCAATGAGGGCGCGGCCTTCTTGCCTTTCATCCTCTAGGACTTTGCTTTTTCCACGAGGATAGCCGTCACGCCGTTCACAAAGTACTAAGCCATGAGTGCATTACTCGCACTGCCTCCCGGGGCGGGTGGAGCGCCCGACCTGAAATGGTCGTGTCTTGCGCGCTACCAATTCTCGGTGGCGGTAGCGGTCAGTGATCTCCTAACATCACCAGAGGAAAAGTATCAGGGCCTGATAGACCCTATCATGCGCGGTACATTCACAAGATTGTATGGGTGTATGGCTAGTCCAGGCCAGCAGTCGGATAAAGTGGATTGCGTCCACTGGTCATGGAAAGCGAGCGCAGGCCTTACTGCCACTGAGAGATGGCTACAGGACTTTGGCACCCACCCCTGCAGTCAGCGCGACCTTGCTTATGAAGTTAAGCAAGTGAAGCACTACATGACATGTGAGCTCATTTCTGGCAAGGTCAACATGCGATATCGATCACACCAAGGACTCTGGAGAGGCCACTTAAATCGCATAGAGGGATGCAGGGGGTGGATGTGCTTGTCCAGAAATACCACTTACATCGATTTTTCCCAACGTGGACTTGGACACGTTGGCGAAACCCTGCCAAGCTCTCTCGTCATACACCAGGAAGCAAGACTCTTACTCATAGTCGGCCCACGCAACGACCCTATTATGATGCCGGAGTCTCCATGCATCTTGCGTGATGAAGAAAGAAGCTACTTACGAGTTCCAGCACCGTGGCATGTCTCGGCAGCCGAGCCGGATATAGACATTGACTTTGCGCTGTAAAACGCATGTTAGAGGCGCACTCACCAGCATACACCGGCCAGGTAATTCCAGCGCGCTAGGTTTGCGGTTCAGACATCAGGGAGCCCGGTCCCATCGTTCGGCAAAGCGTAGCCTGTCAAGGTATACACATAGCAAGGGATGGTAGTGCCATTGAGGAATCTGCAGACAGCTCCGAGCGCAGCACATCACATAGAGGGACAAATCCGGTTAGTCGTGACAGGGTATCAAGCGTGAGCCCATTTATCTCGGCATGTTTCCAAGTGTGCGAAGCCAGTTTGCGACCTAACACGGAGCACCAGGCTCTAGGGTCGTATCTGGGAATGGGAGCGCGGCTCCTTTCCCTTTTGCGGCATGCCCAGCTTTTATGTCTCCCTCCCCCAGGAATCTTTGGAGTCGATTCTCCGTTTTCTTGGGGGACGCGTTATTTACATAGCAGTGCGGGGCAATGCTTCGGACATTAGGAACATGAGTCTGGCGCGCGTAGCTGGAGAAGTTGCGAGCGGACTGCCTCTGCCGAGAATAAGCCCTTCTCTCCTGAGAGCGGAAGAGTGGGACCTTCGACAACACTGGCTGGTGGGGAGTGTCATCGGCAGTCAATTTCCCTACGGTGAGGGGACTCATCTCCCCTACTTGCCGCAAAGACCTAGCACTCCGACACGGCCTCCAACAGCATCGACACAGTAACAGGGGAGTCGGTCAAGTCCCTCAAAAAGTGGCTTGTCGACAACGAAGAATGGGAGGAGCTGTATTATGTCTTCTCAGCTGAAGTCTTCCTTTCAGGGGCGGTTTTTGTAACCGTCGAGCAAGGACTGAGGCTCCTTAAGTACCGCGTTTCAGCAGCAAGTGCCAAGTGGGGAAAATTGGCTTCAGCTGGCAGTTGTGCCAATAACGTGCTCGACCTTCTGGCGGAACCCCACTTCTGGGAAGTCAATGGAATCGACACATTTGTACATAGCAATATTCTGGCCAGAAAATCCATGGGTATGGTCACGCGCGGAATCAATGCAGAATACGACCTGCCAGTTCGTCGCCGCCCATGGCACCCACGTCATGCTAGCCTGTTCTTTTGGAGTGTGGCGTGGAGCGAAGTTAAAATCTTGGCCGCGGTCAGCATGCAATTTTGCAACTGGCTAGCTCAGGACAGACCTCGCTACATGAATCCCTCACGGACAGCGACCCTCACTTTTCCTTGGATGCACCATAGGGCGTTTGTGACTACATTAGTCAGTTCCGCGGTACGACCTGCTGAAATCGATCCTGCATTAGGCCACACAACTGCCGTAGAGAGGCAGGGGCATGCATCTCAAGTTCACTAAGTAACGTGTCACTGTGAACCTGGACACGGGTCCCTCGCTGTGCCACCGGGTGTGCGTATGACCTTGCTCTGAGCTGCTCTACATCACCTAAAATGACGTGTAGACGTGTGCACGCTCTCCAAGGTCATCCGTCAGGTCATGTTGGTTCTTTTCGGGATTCCGCCTTCTCGCTTACTGGAGAGTGGAATACTGACAGTCTCAACTGTTATTCAGATGTTCAACATCTCTCACTCTGGCGCCCTGCTCGGCTGGAACGGATCTCTGTCAGACCATTGAACTAGTATGCTTGAAGGAGCCAGCAGAGACACTACCTGCTCTTGAGCCAAGTTGATTTCTTTGGCATTGATTATCAGTCTAAACTTGCGTGTTGGCACAAGTTGCATCAAGTTGCCATATCTGACAGGTGACTGTGCTGGCTGCACTTTGTCCCCTCACATCTGTGCATGCAGTGCTTGTGCTGTCTTTGAAAAAAGTCAGTTGCGCTTGTTTGAAGGAACAGAGCGCGTTTCACGACTCTACGGCATCTTCTTGGCGTGCTTCTTTGTGTTTTGTCATGTCCCAGGAATTTACGGCCATTCCATTCCAGTCTTGCGCCAAGGCTTGTCTGGAAAGAAAGAGCAACTATGAAAAAAGAGAATTCATGAGACACAGCCGTTCTATCGAAATTAAATTGTGTGGTCGGATTCATCACCGAGTAAATCACGTGGTCAATTGTTTCGCAATGACGCACGTGATGCCCCGAAGCATCGACCATTCATCTGGAAATGGTCAAACATCATGCCTTGGACTACTCATTTTCTAATCATGCGAGTAACCAGTCTAAGAAAAAAAGAATCCATCAAGTTCAGATTGTAGCTTTTCATCCTTATGGAAGAGCTTCTTCCTCTGGCCCAAACTACCACAAACACATTCAAAGACATCGCAACCGCGCGGCGCCTTCAAACTGGACAGAAGTGGACCCTTCCTCTTTCTTCATAAAGACATGCGGAACCTGTGGACCTGCATGGATCAGCCACAGAGATTGGAACCCGCATACTTGTGAAATCGCAATGCAAATGACGCGTAAGATATTGCGTGGATCTGTGCTTGTATAGGCGTGCGCAGATCCAAAGACTTGAAGAAAAAATAACCAGTATAGCTCCAGCCAGAGTGCAAGGTCTCAGACAGGTAGAGGTGAAGTTTTCGAATCCAAATGCAAGATCAGATAACATCATATGAGCATGTTCTGCGACAAGCATGTCTGCGTTTTATGCCTTCGAAAGACTTAGACAATTCACTAGTATCAATTTTCATGTTTGCTTGCAAGCTCTTTGCATACAAGATCAGACAGGTGCCTCTGAAAACCTAAACTGCAACATATAGCCAGCTTTTCATTCAAGGTTTAATGCGGACCCGTCTGCAATTGTTTTCACTTGCTTTGGAAAGCTTCTCATCCATCCTGACGTCAGCCTCGACGCACTGGTCTTGCTCGGTTCTGGCAAACAAGATCTTCTAAGATCTCTGCTACCTAAATGCTTTGTGTGGAAATCCACGCAATTTGCTGAAGTGCGGCATATTAGCAGAATTTTCTGGGAAAATCGTAGAACTAAAATTCTTTTCGTTTTGAATTGAAGCAATAAGTCTAAAAGTTCCAGAAATGGCGGGACGGTTTACAAGTTTTGCTCGTTTCTGTTTTTTGACACTTGCCCTTGCCACTTATTAACGCTGTCAGTACTGCTGCTGTTCTGCTTGCAGATCTTGTGGAACTTCTGCCAGGAACCTTGAAGGATCAGATCCTTTCAGCTTCTTTGGAAGAGTCGTTGACAAACCTCAATATCCGATTTAGAGTTCTAGAGCCCTCAGCGCGTCAGATTCGGAGTCGAAAGTCAGCAGCACGTCTTGACGGTTAAGAGCTATCAAGACAAAGCTGCCTCCAAGTCTACTAGATTTGCGGAGCTGAAAAACCAAGCATTTTCGGCTTGACGCGAAAGCTCTCTTCGAAGATCAGGTGGCAAGAGACCGGCTAACAATTATCTGCGTGGCCTGGCCCACTGCTAAAGCAACCTAGAACCGGTCTACGTTGAGGCTTGCAACACCCTTTCTCCCTTTCTTGCTAGCTCTTGGCACGCTAGCAACGCGACATGCTTCTGACGACAGAGATCCGTTTTGCCTTGGAGTGTGATAGACGGCGTGGAAGATGCATCTGTCGTATGGTTAAAATAGTATCTTGCACATTCTTCACATTTTTTATGCAGTATACGGATTACGAAGAGTGTCCAGACATTCAAAAAAATATAATCTAAGTTCAATGTCCGGCAGGCAGATGTTAGCCAGACTGGCAGACTATGCACTGACTGTACTGTATGGCCTGCTTTCAGTCCTAGTTTTCAACCTTTAGAAACCTTTGGAGGTTCTTCTGCTGGTGAACGTGCGCTGGCATTGAATTCATGCGCACAAGCTCATGCGTCTATCTGCCCTTGGAGCAAACAGCAAACATCATCTTACTGGCAGCTTTAAACATGTGGGAAAAATGAGGATTATCGCTGAGGTGCTTCTCTTGGCTTTTCCACCGCTCCAGGACGCTTGGAGGGTGCCTGGCATGACGAATCAAAAAGTGAGGTGCTTGCAATAAGTTTTTGCCAGCTTCGCAGAGCTTGGACCTATTAAGACTCCGTATGTTTCCTGGCTTCTGTTAGAAGCCTCAATTCCGCATATTGCTTTGTACGTTATGTGGAAATTCGTCTGCGTGTAGCATCGCGGGAGGGCACCCGTCCAAACAGGCTCCTCTATCCGCCTACTGCCTGGAAAGCCAGCAAACTTGGATTTTAGTTGAACTTATCTTTGCAATGCTGCCCAGTTTGCTAAAACAAGCGCCAGCGCCTTGGATAGAAGATGCGGGGAAGGCTAGGTAACAGGTAGAGACACTACTAGCAGTTAGCAGTAGCGGCAGTGTTGCCACTCCAAGAAAAACTACGTTTTCCCAGTGGAGGGCGCTCTTTTGAAACTTCGACTTTTGATTTTACTCCCATTAGCAACTTTTATCGCCTGCCCCGCCTAGTGCGATCAAGTCAATTGCATTGCTCTTCAAAAATGCAAGAAGATTCTCAAAGGTTGTCTTCTTGCTCTCAAATTTGGAGCTGGTTGATCCTTACACTGAGCATGAAGAGAATTCGCTTGAAGTGTTGTCAGATGCAGACTGGGCTGGTGACAAAATGGTCAGTAAGTGGTTGCGTCATCTTTCTGAACGGCCAGTTTGTCTATTCATTTTCAAGAACTCAGAAAAGCAGTTGCTTTGAGTTTAGGGGAGAGCCAATTATGCGCTCACAGGTGCTGTAAGTGAAGCAATAGAATCAGAGAAGCAGTATCCTTTTTAGCTGGAAAACCCACATGCAAAGCTGAAAGCCTACAACGACTCCTCGGCGGCAAGAGGAACTGTGAATCGTTGTCGGGTCATGGGCCGTGCCAAACATATGGCTACAAGACTTCTATGGCTTCAGGAACTTAATACAGCAGGAATTTGCACAGTTCATCCTGTTTTGATTTTCCAGCAGATTTGGGTACCAAGCGTTTCAATACTTCAAGATCAAACTATTCCTCAACCTCCTCTCAGTCCGTGATAATGACCAAGAAGTTGGTGCAGCAGAAAGACAAGAAGCTGAACAAATTTTGTCTGTAATGAGAATGAGTAGAGCAGCAAGAAGCAGGTTCAATTGGCTAGCAGCGTTTGCAATGACTCAAATTGCAGATGGTTACTCGCAGCAAGAAGAAGGTTCAAACAAGAAGTTTGAAAGTGAGGAGCCTCCCTTCCTTATAATGTTCGAGACCGTTACCAGCACCGTGATCTCCATGACACTCCTGTTTGTGGTGTGTGCAGTTGTCATGTACTTGTACTTGAAGTTGCAGCATGCGTTGGAGTTGGCAGAGCTTGCAAAGAAAGAGAAGAGAGAGAGGAGAAGGAAAACGAGGAGGAAGAAGAAGGCAGCAGAAGAAAAGGAAGAGCAGGAAGAAAAGCCAAAAGGTAAAGAAGGTTTGAGGTAAAGAAAAGAACTTGTCTCCGGTGAAGGAAACGCTGGAGGAAGAAAAGGTAAGAGAGAGTTTGCAGCGTCAGGAAAGTCAAGCAAGAAAGAGGAGGAAGAAGCAGCAAGCAGAAGAATTTGCCCTTGCAGGTGAAGTTGATGAACTTAAGGAGGCCAATGGTTACCTCCACTCTGAGAACCAGAAGCTGATCGATTGCGCGTCGGCTTGTGTTGAAGATGTCATCAAGTTCAAGAGAGAAGCCGAAGATGCAAGGGACGAACTGGAAGCCTCTGAGGAGAGAGAAAAGGATAGAGTGAAAATCATAGAAGGAATGAAGAAGAAAATCAAAGAACTCACCAACGAGGTTGAAACCTTGATCACCGTGAAACGAGAACTTTCGTTGAGGTTGACAGAGCAGTGTGCAGAGGAAGAAAGAAAAGGAAAGGAGGAAAGCAAAAAATGAGCCTGGAAGCTCATCCACCGTCCACCGCGACGCCGTCCACAGCCGCGCGCCCACAAGAGACAGAAGCCGCCGCAGCACCAGCAGACGACTCAATCGTGGTGTTTACGCAACAACAGGAGGAGCATGCAACTGAGAAGGAAAATGAGGAGAAGGAAAAGGATACAACGCCGAAGTTTGGAGAAGATGAAGAGCAAGGAAATGAGGAGAAAGAAAAAGAAGATGAGGATCAGAGGCTGAGCTTGCGTTGACGAGGAATGCGTTCGTTCAGCGTTAGACCAAGAGGGCCAGGCAACTTAAAGCAGAACAGTAGGGGTTGAAGAAACAACTGCCCGGAAGAAATCTTGATTGATCTTCAGTGCCCAGATTCAAGGGTTGTTGATGAGGTTTGTGCCGGATGCATCTTCACCGGCCAGACCGAATTGACAGGGATGTTCCCACCTACTCTAAGCCGGCTGCGCAACTGCAGCCAGAATTGATGGCGCCTTGGAGGTGACAGACTTCCTGCTGCTGACTCAGGGCAAGAAAGTTGCAGGTAAAGGCATGGCAAAGCTGACAAGCGGAAACGCGCTGGTGAGGTTGATGTTGAGGACCATAAGGTCAAGATCATTCTGGATCCAATTCCAGAGTCACTAAAGGGTTGCCGTGGCAACGCACCAAACAACAAGTCCATCTGCTTCAACTTTAATGCCCGCAATGGCTCCAAATGCAAGTTTGCACATGTCTGCTGCAAGCCTGGCTGCTACAAGCCGCGTTCCCAGAGTGAACATTCATCTGAGTTGAGTACCTCTTAACTAGAATCTCATGAAGAGTGTCTGCGCGACATGGCGGTGTCAAATTCGGGTGAAGTTGCATTCCGAAGTCAGAATGCCTTCTTTTGCGTTGAAGTGTGTGCCAAGCGCGCCGAGTTGTCTGGGCAACTGCACGGTGCCTTGCCAGGCTTTTTTGGAGTGGGTACAGGCTGTGCCTCCTCTTCTGCCGCGCCTGTTGTTCACACAATCCCTTTATCTCTTGATCAGTTGGATCAGTGAACCCCAATGTTGTTGGGTACATGTTGGTTGCACTCGCTCAGTCTTTCCCGTTATGCATACCTCGCGTCTTTCAGAACCTGCTGAGGACGCACAAACATTTTTGTTGATGGTGCGAGGTGTGCTTGACATGTGCGCCAAGTGTATAGCAAGCCCTGTTCTTTTGAAGCATCAGCACGTTCATCAGTGTGTCAGCATTCACCTACAGCTTCCTGGCGCAGCCAACCAGTGGTGGTGAACGTGTGCCAGTTTGGGCGCCTTCAGCGTTCCCCTTTGCTTCTTCCTGCTTCCAGCCAGGATGTCTTCAACAAGTTGGATGCCCCATGTAGCGCGCAACAACACAGCACTTTCCAGCGGGTTGATGAGGAAATGCTGCGTGGCCACGGCTTGGCGCAATGTGTTACGGCTTTCCTGAATTTAAGCGACCTTCAGCTCGTAGCATCGTCCTCTCAGAAAGCACAGGTCTTGACAGGCCTTCAGCCACACAAGTTGCCTCTGCGCTTGATGCCTGAATTCAAACTTGTGACGTGGTTCAGCGTGTGGGGGCATTGCCAATGAGTGGCGGACAGTTGAGCGGTCCATGCAATACTCAAGGCTTGACCTTACTTCTGGAATCCATACCCCTCCCTGCGTCCTCCGCTTCATGGTGGACGCAAGCGCCAAGCAAGTCAGTGTGCGCGCGCGTCTGTTTTGCCACGCCCCACTGACCCTAAGCTGGTTCCTAACCTTGGCTCCCCTGACGAGTCAGTGGCCGTGATTCCAACGGCCGAACCAACCAGCCCTAAGGCTGTTCCTAATCTTGGTTCCCAAAATGTTCAGTGGCCATGAGTTCAACGGCCGAACCGACCAATCTTGGGCCTCGAGAGGTCACATCGCACCTGTTCCCTCGGCAGCAGGTCGAAAAGCTCCGCCCCACTGATGGTTACAGCTGGAGCGGGCTTAAGGCTTGTGTCACATCGACTGAACAACCAACTGTAGACAACATCGAAGGTGTTGCCAGCATGTTTGCAAAGCAGGCTTGGGGTTTGCCAGACAAGGGCCGCGACAGCCTACTCCTCGGCAGCTCGTACGATCTGACCGCTGCTTACTGCCAACTCTGTGTGAGCTCATCCTTTTGCCATTGTTGCCGTGTACAATCTGCGCACCAAAAAGATCATGTGCTTCAGGCAGGTTGCGCTTCCGTTTTGTAGTCGGCCAGCTGTCAACGCATTCATCCGTTGCGCACGTTGCCTTGAGTGGATTGCCAACAAGTGTCTGGTGATTCCCATAAGTTGTTACTAGACGACTTCGTTGCCTCCAGCACGCGACCCTTTGCCGAGAACACACACATGTGCATTCATATGCTTTTCGGCTTGTTAGGTTGGAGATACGATCAGCTTGGGCCCAAGGCCGACGAGTTCTCGGACAGTGTCTGTGCCTTAGGCGTACGAAGTGACTTGAGCCAGGCCAGCGTGGGCGTTGTCACTGTCGACAACACGGACAAGTGTCGTTCTGGTCTTGAGTCCAACGTTTGCTACATCATTGCAAGGGGTGTTCTTCCCGTCAAGGATGGTCTGTCCTTGAGGGGTCGGCTAGCTTTTGCCTAATCGCATCCATGGCCAAATCCGCGCAGTTTGCGTTGAAGGGTCTGTCGGAGTCTGTCGGAGCACACTCATGCTGTCCCGTTCTGGCCAGCGCTTCGGCAGAATTTGGTCGCATCCCTGAAGTATCTTAAAACCAAGGGTGCAGCCATGCCTCGATGCGTGCCTAAGCCGTTGGATAAATGCTGGTGCGTGTTCACGGATGCTTCGTTCATCGGGTCCCATCCTTGCCTTGGCCAAGCTATTGATGCATCATCAGAGCGCGATCCAGCTCCTCGAAGCCGACCGCTCTTAGGTCCTGTTCATGGAGACGGGAGGCGTGGGAATCATCCCTCAAATGGAGGTTGCCACGAAGAAATGGAAATCTTTAGGCAGGGACCTGCAACTGCTCTCTCAGACAGGCCCTGCTAGGCTCAGTCTTTCATGGAGCTGGACGGATGCGGCCGTACAGGCACCTGCTCTAGTGACCTCAGGACTGCTGGCAAAAGATGTCAACTGGGACCCAGTAAAGAAGGTCCAGACACCCACCAAGTCCGTGTTGGCGCACACCAATGTGATGCAGGCCATGAAGCTGCTGAAGGAGCAGCTAGTACTTCCGGAAGTTGCGCATCGATTTCACTCCATCGGAAACCTGGACGATGCCCCGAAGAAACCAACAACAACCTTCCTCCTCACGATATTTCAAGAGTGCGAGGAGCGAGCACGACCGAGGGTGGCGCTCAAGGCGTTCACCGACCTGTCGGCAATGGGACTCATCGGAGCCAGGATCCGCTCAGCACCAAGCCACAGACCTCTTCCAAAAGAACTTCAGGATCTGCTCGGGCAAGGTCGCAGCCGAAAACGGCGTCCCGGGAAGTCCGATAGTACGGCTCCCGCGCAGATGATTTTTACATCAGCAGTGGGAGGAATGGAGCCTCTACCGCGAGGTATACCATTCGATGATTTTCGAAAGAACAGTAAAGACTATGAGCCGAGATTCGGCCCCAGAGCGTCCAACATGGGGGCGGCCAAGAGCGAACCCACTCCTGTACATAGGGAACCTGCCGGGGAAGCAAGGGTTCCAAACGGCCAATCAAGCGTCGCTAATTGGCTACGGGGCAGGGGACGGGATTCTCGTGTGAGTCGGGGCCGGAACAAAATACCTTCTCCAGCCATGGGCCTGGTAGGCTGCTCAATGTTGTGCTCGATAATCCTTCGAATCTGTGCTATTTGAATGCGCTTGTGCAGGCACTGCTCTGGACTTACCAAGCTCAGGAGCAGCGCAGATCACGGAGGTACGGTGCATATCATCAACCACTACGTGCTCTGCTTGCAGCCCACTGACATGTCCAGCTGTACCGCCGTGCTGCGTGGCTACGCTTGCGGAACAGTGGCCACAGGTGCATGAGCAACATGATGTGGCTGAGATGCTGTCATTCCTTCATGCCAGTAACCCTTTTGCCTGTGTGCAGGGAGACTGGGAAAGCCGCCTGCTCATTGACAGCAAGAGGAAACTCAGGATCGAGGAAGTGCTGAGCCCCTTTTACTTCTTCCGTGTGCCCCGAAATTATGCCTGCAATTTCTGGTGGAGGACTGGGTGTACGAGCAGCAGCGTGGGGCGTCAGCAGCGCCTGTCGCTCCCCCAGACATCCTCAGCATTCCGCTGCTGCGATACAGGGCAGCCGATAGGTTCGGCCCCAGGAAGTTGCAACATTGCATCGTGCCTTCACACGGAATACTATCTGTGCTCGGGCATTTTCCACATTGGTCAGAGTACTCACATGGGGCATATAGACTCCATTCCTGTGCTTGATGACTTCACAGATTGGCAATCACACATACAGAGGGGTGCCGTTCATCCGGCCCTTCATGTCCATGATGATAATCGGAATGGTGCTTCAGCAGATGCAATTGAGCTTGAAGAAATTTGTTGCAACTGCTATTTATTCTTCTATCGGCGTGTGCTGTAGTGCGCTGCTGACGATGGCAGACTTTTCGCAGTCCGGCGCGTCGTAACGCCACTTCCATAAGGGTTGTGTTGCGCCCGCAGTAGTGCTGACTCAGCGCGAGCGATTGAATGAAAAAAATATTCTCCATCAAGGCTTCAGGAGTCTACCTTGCTACCTGCTGCAGCTGTCAGGTGGCACCCTTCTTTGTGGCGATGTGAGAAAGCTGAGCAGTAGGGTGCGTACACGCGTGTATCCTTAGAGGGGGGTATGGTCCGATCCACTCGTGCGTGGACTGTGCCGGAATACCGTTCCACAGTTTCAAGTGCTGATGCAAATGGCTCGGACATCCTTGTCCCATTGCAGTGAAACAGAGTGACGCGTTCTTTGCTTGCAAATTTATACCCTTTCATTTCTATGAGTGCATGAATTTGATTATAACATATTGAGATGGATTGTGTGTATTTGGAGTGCCTACCAGAAGACTTAGGGAAATAAGTTGGCCTTCTCGCGAGTGAGACGACAATTTATTTCCCATGTTTTCATGTCCATCATGTGTTTTCATGTGGAATATGCGCCTTATTTGTGTTTTCACGTTCACGTCTGGATAACATGGTCATGGTTGCATGACGCTTGGCTCAGGATAAGATTTTTGACCCGTCCACCCTCCTGTTGTTTGGGGGGGCGTATGGTCCGTGCCGGAATACCGTTCGACAGTTTCAAGTGCTGATGCAAATGGCTCGGACATCCCTGTCCCATTGCAGTGAAACAGAGTGACGCGTTCTTTGCTTGCAAATTTATACCCTTTCATTTTTATGAGTGCATGAATTTGGGTATAACATGTTGAGGTGGACCGTATATACTTATTTGGAGTGTCCACCAGAAAACTTGGGGAAATAAGACGTGATTTTGTGAAATGGTGATAGTGATTTTCCGACGCTTGAAGCAATATCGTCTGCTACTTTGATGATAAGAGTATGTTCCAACATACGAAAGATTGGCCTGAAGTGCAGCAGGGCAGTGCAGTTTCCAAAGATCAGGGCGCAACAAAAGTTACGCAACACGTGACGGCGCCATTCCTTACTTGTCAGATCACGGCATCGCGTAGTTACAAATTTGCATTGACAGCGGGTGAAGACGGCGTCTCGTTGGTTTGGTCCAAAAAATCAGGCAGGGTTGCCGTAGGTCGCAGTTGGTTTCAAAGTCTCGAATGCGCACGTAAGATGAAATTGTAGTACCCGATAGCCTTCATTTGGAGGTCACATTATCATTGTGTCACATTGTTGTCATGGCTCTCTGTGGAACCCTTTGCTGTTTCGATAAGCCCGCAAAAGTCCCAATTCCGGCATGGCTTTCCGTGAGCGATGGCTTTCTGGTAGACAAAACATCAACAAGGCTCGGCTTCCGGAACCAAATGCATTAACTCAGTTCAGCAAGATGAACGCATGGATCAATTTCATCAATGTGGTGCTACAATATTCGTAAGGGAGGGCTTGCTTAGCATGGTTGCCTTGCAAGATTTCTATAATCGAACTTTGCATATGCAGTTTAAAGGACTCCCGGCCTTGTCCAAACACAACCACCCGTGTAGGGCAGCTCAACTGTGAGCTGAGCAGCTGCTTCCTGCGCAGGATGTGGCATTCCGCCTGTAGCTCAGACTGCTCACAGCAGCATCCCATTGAACATTCCGCTGTGGTAGTGTTTCGGGGACCTTACAGATTCAATGATGAAGCTTTATGCGGATTATGTTGTAGATGACTACAAGGGGGTGGAGAACAACTCAAATTATGTGCAACTGGTATCCTATAGCGTTCCGCAAGTATTGTTATGGATGACGGTCGTGTTTCGTACATATTCATTTAAAATCACAATTTGCAAGTGCTGGTGCTTACTATGGAATAGGGGAATACAACCCTTACATAATTTCTATATTATGTACTCCTTTATCCTTACTATAGCCCCAAATACATACCTTATTATAGTACATGTGTATTTGTTTGCCATTATCCCTATATTGCCTCTATATTCCTTGCTAATCCCCAGCATGCAAGTTTCCGTAGGAGTTTGGTCTTTCGGACCAGGCCCGGGCTGCTTGGAAGGCTACTTGATGGCCTCTATTTTGTCCAGGCCAGAGCAACGAAAAAAGGTTTTGGCGTTCAGTCCCTGAAAGGATAGATGGGAGGACATAGAAGTTATAAGGTTTAGGGTTGGGGGCTGGGTTCCTGAGGTCTTGGCCCACTAACGGCAAGAAATAATGGGGAAGGAAAAGAAACTATTGTACCATTGGGGCCTATGGGGGCTTCTTGGCGGGCATGGGTTTGGTGTTCAATCCTGTAAGAGAATGAAAACCATTGTAGGGTTCAGATGTTAGAGTTTAGGATTTAGGGTGGTGAGATAGAGCGGGGTTTAGAGTAGAGATTCCTACAAGAGGATTATACGGGACCATGTTTCCATTCCGTAGTAATCACCAGCAAGAACAGGTGTGGAAGTCGGAGGGTGTGTGGGTGAGCATTCGAGTGAACAATCGCATGATAAAACCGGGGAGAGGGTGTGGACATGTTCTCGTCAATATGCTAGTTTCCCAACATCAGGGGACCCCAATATAGACCAAACATTAATATGGACCTCCCAAAAGGTGCCCCTAATTTTGCGGAACCGTAAGGCCTGCAAACCCCTACCTAATCCCAGTTTGCATAGTATTTTCCATTTTTTTCCATTTGATTTTCCATTATTGGGGTAATACCCCTAAACCCGATATCCCCTAAGCCTAAATGCTATATTATTTATAGGACCCCTACATTGTGGCCTTGTAAAGGCGACCTGAGCTCTTTGCCAAGAAACGCAGAGAATGGAAACACTCAGCGGAGCTTGATGTGAGCCGCAAGGACTTGCAAAGGTTTGTAAGGTTCGGATATGCATTTACATGCGGATAATGTTTTTAGAAGTTTAATTATATAGCGCCCTTACTATGGCCTTATGGGTGGGGGCAGGACCCAATGTTGGGTTGTGTTGGTACACAAAGTGAGGATTAACACCTTGTCCTGCCAGGAGCAACAACCAGAGCCTGCTTGGATCGGAGCACTTTGGGGTTGCCACAGGGTTAGGCTAAGATGACCAACATTGTTTGCGGCAAAGGCATGCGTCCGCAACATTTTTGCGGCAAATCGGGGCACGTGAATACCTAGAACCATGCTTGCCCTGCAGCGTAAGGAGTTTGTACATTTGCGTTCACAAGCACTGCTTACCAGCAGATCTGGCAAAGAAGCGTTAGCCTTGATGGACAACCGTCGCAAAGCCCTTGCTTTCGAGTTACGTTTGCACCGGTTTTTCTCGCCGTAGATGCTGCAAGAAGCTTGCGCATGACACCAGTGTGAGAGCTCTGGGCAAGGCTTTCCATATTTGGCTGTTAAGGTGAATGCGCGCGCATCATGTCTGGCAGACAGTTAGAGGTGGTGTGAATCTGAGTGGTGCCTTCCCAGGCCTGTCCTTCTCATCCTGAGAAGTCAATAGGCAGGCAATGCATGTTGTGGACCGAACTTTGAAAGTTGGCATCTCGTCCTGCTTCAAGTATTGTTGTCAGACCGAACGTTTTACCCGCAACTCTGAAGCCAGCCCAAATTCTGGAGTCTTACTTCGCACACCAGACCGCAGAAGCTGCGGCAACAATCTAACTTAAGTTGCCTGAGCCAGTCTACCTTTTTCTTTAGACCACATGACCCAGCCTTTTATTCCTGGGCTGTCAGGACTTGCATTCCACGGGTTGATTGGTTGCGGAAAGTAAATTTGCGGGCACATTTACGGCGATTTCTTTTTGCGAGAGGGCTCAGCAAGGATTTTTTGCCCCATTTTAAAACTTTGAATCTTCCTTTCCGGTGAGGCGTACAAAAAAGACCTACACCTTGAATCTCCAAGCCAGGAATCTTTCAAGCTCGGAACCTTCCTGCAGAATACTCAATGCATTCTATTGCTGGACTGCTAGAAGTTCAGGCAAGGTTCGTGAAAGCAGAGCACATGAATAGGTTTCAGAAGATTGAAGTGTCGGCGACCCTTAGGTGGAATCCCATGGCCTCCTCAAGATATCAAGAAGCCGTTTTGGTCTTTAACCGCAAAGTTCCCCAAAGCTCGAGGCTCTGCAATTCAAATTTACCATTTTTAAGTCAACGAAGCGACAGCAGGGCAGGCAGTAGAGGCACTGCCAGTTGAGGGAGAGGAGGCACTGCCAGTTGAGGGTCTTAGGCATCAGCAGGGCCTGAAATTCAAAAGCCCTTAAACCGTGAGCCGGAAGTCTGCATGATCTCCTGCGAACTTCCGCTCTGAGGGCAAACTTCCCCAGCAAATGCAAGTTCGTGGGGTGCAAGACAGGTAAGGAAGCCACCATTCGTGCTCACTCTTCCCTTCTTGCGTTCATGCCTGTGTGCCCGAAGAAATTGATCTTGGTCTGCTCCCAGGTGTCACAGAGATGGTGCCAGGGCGGCGCCCTCACTGTAATCACTCGATCGAAGAGTCCCTTGCTTTGATCGACTGCAGTGGATGGTGGGTGTTAAATTGGGACCCGTGCCCCAGAGTGTCTCGGTGCGGAGTTCTTAGCGAACTCCTCAAATCAGGGTTTCTGCGAATTTCGAAGAAGTCCTCCGCTCCTGTGCTTAAAGGCATTCTGAATCGAAGGGATGTGCTGCGCGTCAGAAGCAGCAATGCATGGTCCTTTCTTGCTTTCGACACACCGGGAGCCGACTCTTCCCTGACCATCGCTCATTGAAAAGCTCCAGACGCCAAATTTCATCCTGCCCATCCCTTCCTGCTCAAGCAAATCGTATAACTACAAGGTACGCAAGGAACGCAAGGTGTCACTGCACCGATCAAAGGGTCCTACCAGGCCTGCCACCCCAAGGCCAAGCCAGCCCTGCGCAACACTAAGCAGAGCATTCCAAGAGAGGTTGGGTCATTCTGCGAGGCACGCCCTGAGTGGAGCAGTTGTCTTGCCTTTCGTAGGCCAAGGCATCAGCATCGAAATGAAGAGCCTCAGTGTGTGTAAGTGCTACATCGCATGAACTGCATGCGACCTCTAGCAAACAGGCCGGTGATTTCGGAAGCTTCTTTCTCGACATGTGTAGACGCTCTTCTTCCGTGACAATGCGTGATATACTGCGTGCATGCTGGCAGCATGGAGTCCTACCAGTGCTGTCAATCGAGGTTGGACAGCAGGCTATGCGGGATGCTGTCAAATTGTGGGTCCTCGATCTCCGAACAGCGATACCGTTGTGCTCCGATATACGAGGATGTTCCATATCTTGCGAAAGTTCTAGACCCGATTATGACCGACGCTCATATGGGCTGATACAGAAGGCTTTGCTTAGGTGCAGTGAGGTGGATGGAGCCCTTTTGCGTTCCTTATGCATAAAGACATTCAGAGGTATCCAAGCCAAGCATCGACACCTTGGCTAGATCCAAAACTGATGAGATTTGATTTGGCTTGTTGAACGTATTTCAGTAGAGCTCCAGCGGCTGAGGGGAAGCAGCTTTACGTGGAATCGGCAAGGCGTTTTTTGGAGTGGCAGCGTGCCAACAACAGGGATACTCGTACCTCTTTCGCTAGACCATGACCTAGTGTCGCCATGCATCAAATGCCTGAGATGCGAAAGTGGATGGTGTTATCCCGAGCAGGCCCCCTCAGGCGGATATCCAGTAGTGTCTCGGTACCTTATAGCCCCTATATAACCTTATATATTCCCTGTAGCCCTCTGTAAAGGTACCCGAATATTGCCAAACCTGGGGCCCAAGCCAAAGTACAAGCTGACTGCGGACCCGTAAAGCATCCGATCCAGATCCCTCTTTTGGCCCCGCTTGCGCCTGTCCGTAAGGCGGAGTAGATGCCAAAAATCCGATAGGACCGGCTAGCCAACTATACCTTCAAGATTCGTCAATGATCATTGCTGCACAAATTTGAGGAATTTCGCAATTGTTCTTTAACAGAATCTTGTTTCTGGCAAGCCGCCTTGGCTGATACACAAGGCCGCTTGTGCAGCTCTCCGAATCCAAAGCCTAGGAACGCAGTATGCAGACGGCCCATATGACAACATCAGTTTCTCGTTGCGCTGCCAGAGCGCCTGACATGCCTCACCGCGATCTTGGCTGTGCCCTCGGAGGAGAGCTCAACAGTTCGCAGCTGCTGACATTCAGCAAAAGGTGTGTGAACTTGCTTGTCACGAGAGCTTGAACCCAGCCTTAAATCATGATGATCTGTTTTTTGCCTCACGTTGCAGCCGAGTTCATTGATCCCATGACAGCCTGAAAGCCGTGGGCACCAGGAGGGTCTGCACTTTGAGGCTTTGGGATCTGTGCTTAAAGGTGCCAAGAGCGGCAAGATGTGTGCTAACATCTATGCTTGTGTAGGCACGCTGAGCACTCAGGCTGGCCTGGGAGTTGTAGTCCCAGCCCAGATCCCAAAGGCAAAGAGCATGACTTACTTCGCGGAAACTGCTCGGAAACCGGCCTTGTCAACTGCATCTATATTGCCAGCCCGTTCAGCTTCGGGTTTCGGACACGGGCATTGTGTGCATAGTAGTCGATGACATACCAGCCTCGCACCAAGAACCATAGCACGTTGTGAGAATTCACAACGAGGGCTGCTGCTTTCTAGTTTATGTTTTCCTCTGTGCTGCGGTCTCGCGGATTTCCATTTTGCATGGTATGACTTCTGGAGTTTGGCATTCTGACCAGCAGCGACACTGCCTAGCACATCCTGCTTAAGGGTGAGCCTGCAAGTGATTGCTCCACCTTCTCTCGTGAGCACCGTAGACAGCCTCCCACAAGAAGGCCATCTCTCATCAGTATTTGGCAGGTTCAAACATCAAGACCCTAAATCCTAGACATTTAAAGACAGGCTCTAGGCTGGCTGTGGGTTGCACGACCAGAAAGTGTTCGAAACACAAAATCCAAACCCTTATTCCCAGCCTTGGAGACCTAAAATGTAGCCCTTTGGTGATGGGTGCTCTACTGTAGAGGTCCCATTGACGCGATCGGTTGCTCTTGCAGCTGCTGACAGTGCAGTCGAACGCAGCTTCTTCATGGGAGCCCTATGTCCAAAAGTGGGGACTGTATCGGAATGATGTTCATGTACCCCTGCTATTCCCAAGAACTGCTCATTCCAAGAAGCTTCATCAAGTTCAAACTGACGGATTCAATGTGAAAGTAATCCTTGAAGCGCGAGAGAGCTGGAGGGAAAAAACAGGAAGCCTCCGATCCAAAGTGCTGAGTGCGAAAGAATTGGCATCGGACGTAGAGTTTGCTCAATTGGGATGTTTCAGTTGATGTTGTGATTGCCGTGAAGTGGTAGGGAAAAAGTGTCCCCCCCAAGACTAGGCTTCCCGGTATGCAGAGCCTTGCCTTCAGAGCTTTGTGCGAGTCAGGGGGGCATCTCAGGACCCTTCTGCCTCTTTCACACAATTCCGCTGCCAAACTCTCAACCCCAAGCCTAATAGAACTTACGGCTGCAATCGCGAGCGGGTTGCTTGGCCAGTGAGTGTAGTGGTGCCAAAATGAAGCGTTTCAATGAGAGTCAGGGCGACGAGCCAGTCTCAAAAGATGCCACGGAAGAGTCAGGGTGCTGATTTTCTGATACCCTGTGGTTCTTGTCAATTGCGGTCACAGGGTTGCGCTCCCGAATCCAGCGAGACTCCTTTCTGTGGATTCCAGCTGTCAGCTTTTTTAGGAGCCAACTTTCTCCCTCATCCGCGCGGTGACAGTTTTGTCATGTCGCACTGCTGAGAGTCGTATTGCAACGAAGCTGACATTTCCAATCCATTTGAGCCCCCTGCCAGCCAGTGCTTGTGCAGATATCTTCAAGCGACATGGTTTCAAGAGCAGCCGTCCTTCATGAGCAGAAGAACACCTGTGATAAAACGGGTTAAGCGGTGTCATCTCCAGGCTCCTTCTAAAGCGAAAATCCTGCGACAGATCTTGCTCTAATTGCTTTAAGCCTCAAGATCAATCTGGCTGTCTCCAATCTCAGAGTCAGACCCAGCTTAAGTAGCAATCTCCTGACACAATCACGGCTAGCCGCAGGGCCAACAGCTCAGTGCACAGGAAGAGTCACTCCTCCCATTTCTTGCCCTGCAACTGCATCAGCCTGTGTTTCAGCGTGCCCATGCCAAGACGCTGGCTGGGTTTAGCTTTCAAGCTTTGGAGATTGCAATGTGATCTGAGATCCAGGCGTGTTGAGGGGCTGTTCGCCGAGCTTGCAGAGCAGTGCCATGGCACTTCATGGCTTTCTGGCCTTTCTCACGCATGCACGGTTGTTTCGCGACGATGCCGATTCTTGGGCTGTACTTGCTGTTGTGTGCAAGACCTGCTAGATGATACCGAGGGCGGCGTTTTGAATGTGCCCTGTGAGAGTTTGCTGAGCTGAGACAAGGGTTGTGAATTGATGAGTGAGATGCAAGGGTCGATGGTGCCCGTACCGACTCGGCGTAGGACAGTTCGATCTTGGAGCCCGGGGTTAGCCGTATCCAAAGAAGAGGAGTCGCCTTCATAAGGTCCAGCAAGAAGAGATCCCAATTAGTGACAACTTCTTCATGGTTGCAACCAATCAGTTGCACCATGCGGTTTGCTTCCAGCTTACTTGGAGTTGAATTTTTTTGCCCCCTCCCCACCAGGAGTCTGGAAGATAAGGCCTAACTTGCACCTGGACGGCGGTGTACGGCTCTGCACTCACGCAAAGCACCCCATGGATCCCAGTCCAAGCAATGGATTGGTAGCTGCAGAATACTTAAAACTCCCAAACCCTAAGCCTTAAATCCTACCCCCTTTATAGCCTGTACACGTCTGCCTAAGGAGCATTTAATTTCTTCCTGTACTGGGAGCATCTCCAGGTGCCAGATGGCCAGATCCGCCTCAAGATCCTCATGTGGTAGTTTCCCAAAATCAGGGGACCCCAATATAGACCCCAATATACTATAGTCCTTATTAGGGGGACCCCAAAAAAAAGGTACCCCCTAATTTTGGGAAACCCCCATGTTTGCTGACTTGCCACGCGATCTTCTTCATTTTTAGTGCAGGGCGCCTACGTTCGTCTTATACTGTATGGCCGAGCAAGGCTTCAGGGCCTGTCGACTTGCGCAGGAGGGTTTCTTGGCTTGTGGAACACACCTACAGGTCGCGTGCTGGCATAGCTGCGAGAATGTGACCCCTGCCAGCAGGTTTGACTACGCAGTGGCGACTGGCCGAAAGACAATGCAGTTTGTGCGCGGCACATGCCCTCCTGTCCCCCGCCACAGCCTGATTGGCCAAACATCTTTACGCTCACAGCCCTGACGACCCCAGTGAACGGTAGTGAGAGTTGAAAGGCTGCCATCTTCAGCTTGAGAAACGAGTTTTTTTTTGAAATTACCCCTACAAAATCTTTAATGAGGACCGTCCTGATCCCTCCCAACTCACACACGCTGCGACATCTGGCAAAGATGCAAGACCAACATTTGCTCCATGCCTTGTTCGTTGACGTGCCATGGGCTATGTTCGGGATTGTCTTAGAGCAGCAGCAGACACCTTCTCTTTTACAGAAAGGCTATGTCTTCATTGCGGACGCCTCTTCTTGTCTGTGCTGCATGTTTTGCTCGCTTGACACTCCAGAAGAGAGGGTTTTGATACAATGCCAAAAGAAAACATGCCACCTCGATTGTAGCATAAACAGGGTTCGGACGCAGACGCCGGACACGTGGCGGAGGCATAATGATGGCAAAGTCTACCCGGATGAAGCCAATGACGTGCATCCTGAAACCGCAGACCCTAAAGCTTATTCCGATGGTGCAAGCTGCACGCAGCGCAATGGCCGGCCTTATGCCATCAATGCGTTTGAGGTCGCTTGTCGATTGGCTATGTGGCCGTATGTAAATTGAGGGGCTTAGAGGCACACCCTGAGCACATGGTTTCCTTGTGTAAGGATCGCCCGAAAGGCATCACCCGTTTCTGGAAGCGTGTGTGCGCCGTCTCATCTCTTGCTTACTAGTTGGTGCACGAATCTCACTACGAGTCTTCTGCAGGCCCTTTCTCAAGCCTGTTGGTTCTTAGGGTATCTGCGGCATCCTGACGCCATGCTGCTTCAGGGCCAGTTTCGCGGCAATGACTATGGCCCTCACATGGCGCAGTACTACAAGACCGTGGCAAGCTCGCCAGCGATGCAGGCCATGCAGGCCCCAGTTGTGCAGCAGAAGATTCATGCGCACGTGCCGGTGCCTTCCGCCCCCCCGGCCTTCGAGTCGAGCAAGAGGCTGGGAGACAAGGAGGCGTGCAACGATCCGGAAGAAGCCTGTGACGAGGACAAGTTTGGGGAAGAGAACAAGGGCCCTGAGAAGTCTGAGTGTTGGAAGCCCGTTTTGCCGGCAGCGCTCAGTGTCTCGACGTTTCTGGGTGGGGTAGCCGTGAGCCTGGTCCAGATACCCATGTTGACCGAACTGACGGGGTGGCCCTTTGCTGTCCTTTTTGGGATTGCAGTTGCCATCTATGGTGTGACCTTGCTGTGCATGCTGTGGGTGGCCAGGGCTGACCCAGGCCAGGTAACTGACGACGTGGAGGGCGAGCTGCCCAAGCGTACCCACAAGTCGTGGCTGTACCCGAAGCCCGTTCGGCGCTACGACCACTACTGCAGGTGGCTTCAGAATGTGGTTGGCCTGCTGAATCACCGAGAGTTCATGGTGATGCTAATTGGTTTGACGCTGATTGCCACGCTCGGGGTCCTCATTGATCCTTACCTCGTGGTCTTGGCCTATGAAAGGGCCGGAATCCAAATCATCAGAGATGTCGTCCTTCTGTTGCATTGGGTGTACTCTCTGATCTTGCTGTTCTATGAAGGAAAAATCTTCATGATCCACGTGGGGCTGATCTCGAGGAATGAGACGGCACAGGAGTGGAAGCAGAACAAGCACTACGTGGTGCACAACACCTCCAAAGGGGACAACGTCCCGGTAGAGAGCTTGTCGGATTCGGATGAATACAACGAGTTCTTCGACAAGGGAGCCTTCACATACTCGCCTCAAGCCAATTCCTTGGACAAAGGCTGCCCAACGAACTGCTTCAACTTCTGGTGTGAACCCCGATGGCCCGCCGCAGTAAAGGGAGACTTCTGAGCCCTCCGCTGCTCATCCGTCAGCTTCCGCATGGACATCTCCGTGGATAAGAAGAACTGCAGAAATTCGTTCACGACCACCAATTCGCTGCATTATGCCAAAAAGCTGCCTGTCCACGGGCTGAAGCGAGTCACATGCTTCTCTTCTCATCTTGCACGCCTGCGAGCGAACCCCTAAGATGTCTGTTTCTTTTGACAGCTCCGACCTGCCAGGTTCCCAACACATCTCGGCAGCCACCATCTTAGCATGATGTATCCGCTGCTGAATATCAAGGCCGGCAAAAGGGTTGATAGATACTGCAGGTCTAGGGCTTAGGGGTGTAGGCCTCCTTAAGGATTAGGATGTAGGGCTCAGGGGTTTCGTGTCCGGGATGCAGGGAGTGTATGCGGGTTTTAAGCTTACACCTAACGAAGCAGTGGCCACACCGAGTTTGTCTACAGTTGAAGTAACTTTTCTTCAAGGTTTTTGCTGACTGTATATAGGGCTCACTAGGAATAGTGTTGAGCGCAGACCTTTGGTGCCCAAATTGGGGGACCATAGATCAAAATTCTACCATAACTTCAGTTGGATCTACATGCCTCCAACAACCCTGAACCCTCAACTGTAAGCTCTGCACATCCAAAGTCTCCCCGGAAAGCCGAGGGATATCTGATTAAGGCTGCAGCTGGCAGACCTTCCCAGGCTTTATGGTTGACGGTGTAGAGTTGTTTGTATGCCACTACTGTGGCCCGCGGCCGCTTCACCCTGCTACGACGTGTCTAACCAAAGATGACTAAGCCTATCAGTTTAGGGTTTAGGGTGTAGGGATGAGGGATTAGGGTTTTGGGTTTAGGTTCCAGGTTTAGGGTTGAGGGGGTTAGGGTTTGCTCTTGA
Source organism: Symbiodinium pilosum (assembly GCA_905231905.1). NCBI lineage: Eukaryota > Dinophyceae > Suessiales > Symbiodiniaceae > Symbiodinium > Symbiodinium pilosum. The sequence continues at coordinate 68,788 of CAJNIZ010035258.1, forward strand.
AGCAAGCTGGTTTCCTTGTAACGGCATGGGTATTTGACGCGAGGCCCCCACATGTGCCCCAATAGCTCAGGAATTTCATGGCAGTGATATCCCAAAGTGCAAGCTCTAGCTCGCGAAGTCGACCTTGGCAGTTCTTACTCAGGTAGCTGTGGAACCTCTTTTTGTGGTTTTCTTTTCCTGAGCATCGACAAGGTCATCTGGAAGGCGCAGAGCCTGACCTACAAGACCTCTTCTACGACTCTCAGCCGGAGGAGCTGCCCTGGATCCGAACGAGGGGTGTGGCTTGGAGTGCCCCAACAACGGGCCGGTGGGCTGTGCGGCCTGTGTTGCTGGTTTCCTCACCTCCAT
>CAJNIZ010035269.1:10326-67126 GCA_905231905.1 Symbiodinium pilosum
TCATTTTCGGGGAGCTTCCACTAGACCCAAAACCCTAAACCCCGTAAACCCTAAACCCTAAACCCCCTAAAACCCTAAACCCCAAACCCTAAACCCCTAAACCCCAAACCCTAAACCCGCCAAACCCTAAACCCTAAGCCACTGAAATTATACAACTCTCAAACGCTAGGACCCGGCCCCGAACTCCAAACCTGCTGGTCGTTGCTAGGGACTGCAGGAAAAAGAAAGAAACACGGAATCCACCATTCAGGGTTTAGGGTTTTTAGGGTTTAGGGTTTAGGGTTTAGGGTAAGGTTTTTAGGGTTAGGATCTGGGGAATGGAAAAGACATAACCAGCAAGCACCCCAAAACCCAAAACCCTAAACTCGCAGCCCTAAACCGGGCGCAGTGAGATTTCCGACAGGTGGGCTCAAACCCCCAGCCCCAGTGTCGAACCGAACAGATCAACGGATGGGAACAAATGCTGGTTTTCTCATAATGGGGGATGATAGCCCCCCCTAAGTAGATAGAATATGGGGTACATGGGGATCTTATCATAATATACCCAAAGCCACATTCTATCTATTTAAGGGGACTACTTATACATCCATAGCTCAAATCCAACAACGTCTGTATGGATCCTCGAGCCTTACAATCAGAACACTAGGTCTTTAGGGTTTAGGGTGTATCCCTAAACCTTAAACCCTAACCCTATACCCACAAACTGACTTCCTATGCTTGAAGCTTTAAACTTAGATCCTTCAGCCATCATCTGCATACCAAGCTTGCAGAGCCTGAGAAGACTGAAGCACATCTCTACAGCTCTAAGCCAACACCCTTCTAACTCCCCTTTAGAGTTTAGGGATTAGGGTTTAGGATATAGGGTTTAGGGTTTAGGATATAGGGCTTAGGGTTAAGGAGTTAGGGCCATGGATTTGGAAGAGACACTTCGGGAGCCTTTTCCGCGTTTGCTGGCGCTGACCCTTACCTTAGCGCTGGGCGGACTGACTTTGTGGGCCTTTGCAACTTACCTCAAGGACCCCGGGCTTTAGGGGTTGGGTTTAGGGGTTTAGGATTCAGGGCTTTAAGATGTAGGGCTTAGGGGTTTGGGATTTAGGGTTTAGGGTTTTAGCATTTGCAGGTTTAGGGGTTTAGGGGCTTAGGCTTGAGGAGTTTAAGGGTTCAGGGGTGTAGGGTGCCGAAGAAAAGGGGATTGTAGGTTGTATTGGATGAAGCCGGGGTTGTTCAGGGCTTATGCAGACTGATCTTTTTGGGCATTTGCAGCGCCCCCCCGAAGGGTATTGTTGTATTTAACAAAAACACCAGCGCTGTTCAATATAGCTCTAGTCTAAATCCTGGAACGTGGTTATATAAGGGATTATATAGGCGAGCATTACATGGGTTATTAAGGGGGATATTAGGAGTCTTTAACTCTAGCTCATATATGGGTGGTTATCAAAATTATGGTCCTTTTGGATCCCCATTATAATACGGCCCCTAATATTCAGGGTACCCCAAAAAGGGACCATAATTTTGATAACCATCCATGTGATCATCGAGGACCAGGATTTAACAGGGAAGGTTTGGGTTTCTAGGTTTATCGTTTTGGGATTTCGCAACAGAGACCTAGTACATGGGGTTTAGGGTATCAGGTTTAGAAGTGTAGGAGGATTTAGGGTTTACGGTTTGAGGTTTTGAGTTAAACCCTAGACTCTCAAGCCCACATAAACTTACCATTGTCTAGGGTACCCAAATTTCCTCAATTTTCCATAATTCCAAAATTTCGAAATTTCAAACCAAAATGACTCCCCCCAAACCCTACATAATAGCTATAGACCCAGGGGTGGTGGAGTCAAGCCTTGCGTGGTTCTTTCAGAGCGATAATGAAAGGCCGACAGGGAGGTGATGAGATAGATTGCGAAGAAAACATCAAACCTTAGGAGGACCCACCCCCACCCTGTAATAGTGATATTGTAGGACTATAAGAGGACACTCATAGAATCCTTACTATCCCTTGTAGTCACTATTACTGGGTGGGGGTCCTCCTAACGCTGAAAGCCTACAATTTGAGCGTAACACTCGGAGGTTCAGGGCAGTTATACCCAAACATAGTTGGTACTCATAATGCAATTCTGACCATGTCAATCGATTTGGAGGGCTTATATTTTGGCTATAAATACCATGTCATATTTGTATGATCAGTACCCTAAACCCCATAAATGCCTCATATACCTTCCTAAAGTTTCATGATTGCCATCCGGGCGTTTTTTTGTCGAATCTGAGACGAAGTCCCTGAATTCTGCCCTATGTTTAAAGCATCGGCTTTATGCCTACAGCAGGTAAGGGTAGGCTTCAAAACTACGTATTCGCACGACTGCGTTAAATTCCTGTGTAGGAGCTTAGAACGATCAAAGAAGCCTGGCTCAAAACCATAGGGGTTATATAGTGGTTATACAGGGACTATATTGGGATACTGGAAAAGACAATGGAAACTACTAAGTATCGTAGGGTATACCTCAGGGTTATATGAAATTTGGTGTTCTTTTCCAAGCTGTCTTACTGGCATGGTCATCAATGCATCATTTGTTCATTGCTTAACCCTCTTTCTAAATAGATTCTATCCATCCTGTGACCTTTCTTATGGGCTAGAACCGCGGCACACAACTGCAAGTACGGCTCGGGGCTCCCAAATTTATTGGCACGAACTTTGCGTTTGTCATGTCTGGCTGCAGGAAAACACGCCCGTCCGGGATGAAAATGGAGATGTAATAGGCTCCAGCATGTTTCTTGGTTGATTTTGCGAGTTGGGGCTTCTGGCTTGTGGATTGAGTGCTTCCCTTGACAGTCTGAAATCTTGGGACTCGAGACCTAAACCCGAAACCCCCAACCCCGAACCCCTAATCCCGAAATCCAAAGCCCTCCAGCTTGAAAGCATTCAACATTATTCGATTTTTCAGAGATTTTTCGGAGAACCCCTATAAACTCCTGTATAATCCCGGTTCAATCATGTTTCCCTTTTCTTTTCCATTTTCTTTTCCATGTGATTATCCATTATTGGGAGTACTATGTAGCCCCTTGCCCTTAACAACGTTATGAGCCTCTGGCTCAGTCCGCCGACCCAGAGGCGGAGAAGTTGCGAACGCAACGACGGCGTTACCCTAAATCTTGCAGTAAACCCTATAACCCCTAACGCCTAAACCCTAAACCGTGATTTCTTCAGCGCAAACGAGAGAAGCTCAAGCCAGGCTGCCTGGACTCCACAGGACTTTGGTTGTGTGCTGCTTGGTGTGTATGATGTTGCTGCTAAGGTGCTGCGACACCGCGGTTGCAAATGCGTCCAGGCCTGGCCAACCGGCGCAACAAGCCAGGTTGCCGTGACCCCGCGTATGATGCTACAAGGACCCAAATAATAAAGTTTTAGGGCCCAAATACTATGATATCAATGGTATTTGGGCCCTAAAACCCTATTATTTGGGTCCTTGGACGCGAAACCCTAAACGCTAAACCCTATTATTTGGGTCCTTGGACCCTTAGGGTAAGGTTCTGCAACACTGCATTCTATTGTTGCGGACGTGACAAGGCCTTGATGAGATCTGGCTTGGGTTGGGCAGATCAACCTAAAGCCCAAAATAAGGTTTAGGGTTTAGGGTTCATATTGGGGTTATATTGGGATAATGGAAAAGAAAATGGAAACTGCTATTTAGGATTAAGGGTGTATGGTTTAGGGTTCAAGGTTTAGGGTTTATGTTTCAGGATTCAGGTCTCAGGGTTCAGGATTCAGGGTTTAGGATTCAGGATTCAGGGTTTAGGGTTCAGCATTCAGGTCTGAGGGTTTAGGGTTTAGGATTCAGGGTTTACGATTCAGGATTCAGGGTTTACGATTTAGGCTTTACGGTTCAGGATTTAGGCTTAACCGTGGCCATTGGAAGTGGCCCCAAAATTGGAAAATGCAAGGCAAGCTGTGAGGGTTTGTGCTGTTGGGAATGCTGGGATGTTTAGGAGGGGGATTCAGGGATTTCAGGGATTGCTATTCAGCGGCTTGGGTAGTCAAGCGTTCAGGCCAAGTTTTAGGGTTAGACTGCAGGAAATGGGGTCAAAAGCAGCTGTCAAAAAGGCAATGGAAATCCCAGTTGATTAGTTTCCAGCTTCAGAGTAATACACGCAGCCTCGGACATAAGCCAGCTGTGCCTACAACCCTACGCACAGCTTCAAACATCGAACAGGTGCATGATGATGATGATGATGATGACGACCGCAATGGCTATAAGTCCTAATAATCCTGTGCGCAATCGTGTGAGCGGAGTCCTGCTAAGCCTTAAGCGCTCGTGACCTGGATAAGTGACAATCCCCGGGTGGCCTCGAACACGCTCCGTGCCAGGGTCTTTCGCTGCTGATCTGGACAGGTCAGATCAATCCCGGCAGGATTGCCCCGTGAAACTTAGACGTGAACTGCGGTTTTGCCACTCCTAGGCTATGTGAGGTTGCCATGTGGGACTGCATGTTTGTCCGCAAGGGGTTTCGAGCTGTATGTGTTGCAGTTCTAAGTCTAGGGATTTCTCGATGTCAGGCCCCCTAAGCGCAAACCACAACAAAGGGTACATGCCACCCCACCCATGCATGACTCAGGAAGTTCTCGAAGCTACGGTCGCCATATAAATGTTCACATAGCCATGTTTAACTTAGTAGGTATACCAGTGGAGAGCCCAAGTATGCAAAACGCGCACGTGTCTGCGTCCGCAAACCATCAATTCAACCACCTCCTTCTGGCAAATACCAACCTCAGCCGACATTTAAGTCATCCTCTCTCCACGTCGCTATGGTATGGAAAGCTGTCAGTATTGAATTGAGGGTACGGAGCTTGCGCGTTAGCGAGTTCTCGAATACCCAGCCTCATTCTTCCTGCTCACATCCACATCTGAGACGGATCAACCCTCCAGTTTGCGTCCAAACGATACAACATCTTGAGTCCAGTCCCTTAAAAGGGGGATATGGAGGTTATATTGGGATAATGGAAAAGAAAATGGAAAGTACTGTAAGATATAGGGGTCATATTGGAATAATGGAAAAAAGGAAACTGCTATAGTATGTTGAGGTAATGTAGGGGTTATATTGGGATAATGGAAAAGAGCATGGAAACTACTGTAGTATATCGGGGAAATATTGGGATAATGGAAAGGAAAAAAGAAAGTACTCTAGTATATTGGACTTATCAAGTCAGGCCCGTACCTACCAATGTCTGACCACGAGGCATGATGTTCCAGTCCCTGTACATTCTCCTTTTACCACTATCACTGGGTGGGGGCCGAAACCAAAGTTTGTATATGCCCGCAATGATTGTCTGACCTTTGCCCCTAGTTACAGTGCACGTGGGCGGACAGGCTCAACAAGGCTGATGCCTGAGTTGTGAAGGACATTGGCCACGGCCATGCCCTAATCCTATGGGGCTCCACATCTCACATAGAGCACAGAAACACGTATTCTGCAGGATAAGTGATTGGTGTCCAACCCACAAGGCATAGAGCGTTGGAGACGGCGAAGCTAATTTTGGAATGAGGACCCTTCTATGTACGTGATCAAGGCGCCCCTCCTTGAAAAGATGCCGGAAGAGGACCAGAACTTCGCGGAAAAAGCAGGCCCATGAATGTTGAGAAACCCCAAGAGACACAAGAGCAAAAGTCGCCTGGAGGCTTCTTTGGGCTTTCGTCAGCGGCTGCTTCCCCCTTGCCTTTGCACAAGTCAAGGCCACAGTTTGGTGACGGCAGATAGCTTACGGCTGGGTATTCATGATTTCAATTTCTTCCAAAGGCCTTGGGCTGGGGGGGTCCTGGTTTACCAGTAATTCCATCTTGTTGGGGACCCTTGTCACGGACATGTTTCTGTCACTGGACTGGAGGATCCAGTCCGATAGAAGAGTTGAGTTTTTTTGAAAAGCTGCCTGATGCCGCTGAAATGCTTCTATTCTAGGTAAGTATAATCCGAAACACTCGTGAAGAAGAGTTGTACATGAAAACAATATGCTCCCTCGTCACGACTTGGGCTTTTTCGTGCCTACGTTCTAGATGTTACTCCAAGATGATATTCAATCAATCCACTGCGCATGATTAGGAATGCTTCTTCCTGGTCTGACTGCAGGCTCCTCGTCACAAGATCCACTACTCATATGTTCGAATGTAGGTTCGGCAACCTTCATCAAAGGAAAACACACAGCATTAAAGGACGATCTCCATTCTTCAGGGTGACCTTTACTGAAACCCCTTCCAGCCTTTACATATCCCAAAACTCTCTTTGGAAAACCCCTTTTTGAGAACCCTCACACTGTGCTGCTCGGATCATGCCATGCGACTCTCTTTGGGTGTTGGTCCAGGAGTGGTGGGTGCGGCTGGATCCTGCGCGTAAGCAAATGAGATTCAGAGACAGAGACCCCTTGCCTAAACCTCCAAGCCAGTAACTACTTCGCTGTAGATGGATGCTTCTCAGGTGTGGCTTAGGATATCAGAGGATAAGAGCCCTGGGGCTGGCAGTTGGCGCTTCTCACAACCGTTACATTTGGCAAGAGGATTTGGTAAGAGGATTTTGCTTACCTCAACCCCCCAGAGGACCTCGTGATGATATGATAGCGTAGGGTCCTAAATTGGGCGGTTGGGGTTTGCAATGTCCTCTTATTGACCGTAGGGGATCTCATTCGTGACACGAGAAGGCAGTTCGAAAATTACAGGGACGATCAAGAAGAAGTTTAGGTTCAAGCCCTTATCTCCGCCCTTATTTGCTGAGAAGCTCCCACATGTTTCAAAGCTTGTTCACGGAAGCCGGTGCAACTTACAAGGTAGGAACACGCTTTACAACATGGGCGTACAATCTCGAATCACACTGGTCCCACGTGACTCTGAGAAAACTGACAAGACAAAACTCACCATTCTGAGATCCAGAACTTTGACTGCAAGCTGATGGGCTTAGTTAGCCCCACAATGCACTCATCCCTGTACCTCTATCTATCCATCTACCCACATACTTGTTCACAATGCCGACACGTCCATTGCAGATTTCATAGACCCCATGCATAGCCCCCAATCCCCAAACTCTCACGCCCAGCAAAAGATCAACAACATCATCTTTCTCATGGCTGTCTTGTATGGTAAACGTTCGGCCAGAGACCGGCCATGTCTTCCCCACCCCGTTCGAACCATTCCAGGCTCCCAGACCACTCTGACATCTGCTAAACGCTGCGTTGGCTTTGTTGTTGCTACTGGGCTTGTATTGGAACAATGGAAAAATAAGTTGGATACTACATCATGTATTCCTCTGGCAATGTCCAGCCTTACTTATTGCCTCCCACATCCTTTCTGTGCTATCCTAGACCGTTTCTTGGCCTGCAGGTCCGGCTTTCATAGACAACTTCTGAGCTTTCCACAGTGAATCGAGAGCTACGTAAATGTCAGAAGGCAAAGCGTAAAATCCCCGCAGCACACCCCTCCACTTTGCCCTACCTGTGACCCTGGCAAGATTAAAAATTTTCGGGTGCTTCTTTGTAGGTTATAGAGAACAGACACCCAAACTCTTTTTGGAAAACTTCCAGCTTATCCCTTCCATATACCCCTAAACCCCCCTGAACCCAAAACCCTAAACCCTCAACTCTAAATTTAAAATCGGAAAGCCTAAACCCGAAACCCTCAGCCCTAAACCCTAAATCCTAAATCCTGAACCCTAAATCCTAAACCCTAAATCCTAAACCCTGAATCCTAAATCCTGAACCCTAGACCTATAAGCCTATGTACCCCCTAGCCCACAGGTCCTTTTGATGCTCGCTGGCCTTTGGTGGCGAGGCACTAGCTGGGCCTGTGAAAATACCACCTGCGGAGAAGGTTCAAGCTTGGTTTTAGGATTTAAGGATTTAGAGCTTAGGGATTAAGGGTTTGGGGTTTAACGATTTAGGGTTTAGGGTTCCAGGATTTTAGGACGTAGGACTTGGGTTGAGAAGTTAAAGTTCAGGGTTTTTAGGATTTGCGCATATGGGGCACCCATATACAAACCACAAGGCGCTGAAGTTGCCTTAGGAGAGCTTCAAAAGTGGGGTCGGACTTCTTCAAATCCTCATTTGGGGGTTGCCCAAAATGAGGGGTACCACTTTGGGGGTCCCCATCATAAGGACTATAGTATATTAGGGTCTATATTGGGGTCCCCCCATTTCAGGAACTACCATTTAGGCCTGAAGATTCATGAGCTATGCGCACCGGGTTCAGGATTATTAGGGTAGGCTTGGGGGCCCTATAAAAGGTGAATTTTTATGGCTTTATAAGGATTATGTCGAGATTAAGGGTACTGCAAATCAAAAAATATCTTAAAATGGTTTAAAACCTACCCAAATTAGGGTTCGGCATCCAGAGCGTTGGAGTTAGGAGATGAGGATTCTCTTCAAGGTCGGAACGTTCGGGGTCAAGGGGCGTGGGTAGGCGAACTCATGAAATAGATAGGGTGCTGGAGCATTTGAGTAAAGCTTGACGGGGTTGAAAAAGAAAGAAAACAAGGGGGACCAGGAAATTATGGGGATTTCGCTGTCACCAGACAGCACTACAGGCCGAGCCCGCAAAGACTAGAAACCCTTAAGTACACCAACAACAACTGAATGTCAAGGATCTACCCATGGGGGCAGACACAGAGAGAGAGAGAGAGAGAGAGAAAGGGACAGAGAGAGAGAGAGAGAGACAGGGAGAGAGAGATAGACTTGAATGGCCTGATTAGTCAGCTTGCCAACTACAAAACCCAATTCCAGATCAATGTTTCTCACACCACACAGAAGGCAAACATCCGTCTCTCCCTAGACTTCTGCACCCACTTACAAGCAAGCGTCTTGAGATCACACACCGAATATTTGTCCCAGCAGGTAGGTGCTACATAGATTCTATGCAATCTTGTGCGCAACCCTCTGTTGCAGGTACTTTGTGTCACAGGCCACATACAAGCAACTAGGGTGTTAAACATGTACACGACATACAAAAGATAACGATAAAGGCAGCCAAGCTTACTTGGAACTCTTCCGATGCATGCTCAGAACAAGCTTTAAAACCTACATCGATATGACGAATATGATGCAATCCATGCAGCATCCATAATTCTCCATATGAACCTCCATTAATCCTCAGCTTCATCTGCTTCCAAGAATCCCGCAACTCCGGAACCTCCACGTCGTTCCCAGACCCCAACCTCTAAACCCAAATCCCCAAAGCCTCATGCCTTGTAATCTCCAATCCCTAAACTCCTAAAGCCTACAGAAGGCCGAAGATCCCCCAGCCCTCAGCCCGACAGTTGAGGGTTTGGCGTTTATACGGTTTCATGGATGAGTATCCCAGACCCCCTAAAGGATCCGAAAAGTGGAACCCCCTAACAATCCCCAGTTTCCCCAATGTAGCAATGGGTTCATATTGGGGGGGGGCTCCATTTTTTGGATCCTTTAGGGGGTCTGGGATACCGAGGTTAACGGCCAATAGTTTGCACCTTGGAATCCGCTTCATTCCATTTGATTCTGAATTGTTCAACTGTCTATTCTCGTATATCCCTATATGAGCTACGATCAATCTTTGCCCATATAAGTAATGTTACGGGTTCCATATTAGGGACTATGTTAGGGGGTATACTGAACTACAAGAGGGAATCCTATGTCCACCCTGGATGTTCCCTTGGTAAACCTACTATGAGCAGTAGCTCAAACATCCCCATACAACCCTAAAACTTAAACCCTAAACCCTAAACAAACCTTTCCAGGGGACCCTATCCTACTCCGAGGATCCCTAAACCCTAAACCCTAAACCCTAAACCCTGGAAACCAGGCCTGAGCTGGCCACCGAGCCTCCATTGGGAGCTTTAGCTTTCTGGGGTTTAGGATTCAGAGGATATAGGGTATAGGGTTGATTGTTTGGGGTGTGGGTCTAGGGTTTTAGAGGATATAGGGTTTTGGGTTTAGGGGTTGTAGTGAACTGAAATTCAGTGAGGGTTTACTGCTTAGGCTTGGCTGCTGTCAGGGAATTTAAGCTCAGTAATGTAGGCACATTTTGGACAGGGGAGATTCAAACGGCAAAGAACATGGAACATGACATGAAATTGAAACTGGGGCTGTGTAGGGTAATATGAGCAGCTACATACATCAGGTAAAACAAGGCTAATCCAGAAATCAAGTGTACCTTTTTGTATGGGGGGGGGGTATAGTTTTAAAGGGTATTGGCACACTTCGGTTTTCATACTGTAGCGGTTGCTTCACATGTTTTGCTAGATTCCTTGCCCGGATGCTTGTGGACGGGATCCTTATACGTCGCGCATGTTGGTTATCGTTTTCTGCGGGGGCCCATCGTTCTACCCAAACCCCGTAAAGGATTCAAAACATGGAATCCCCCAATATGAACCCATCACTACATTGGGGAAACTAGGGGATTATTAGGGGGTTCCATTTTTTGGGATCCTTTAGGGGATCTGGGTAGTAGGATTTGTTGACGCCTGGGTAGTTTCATCTGTGCCTGACCATGGCTCGTACACGTTAACACGGTCGCTCATACCATACGGGGCTCCTTAAGGAGCTAAAATTATGTTTCCACGTTCAGGACACCAGTTTCTGCTGTGCACCCACAATATGATAACATAATTTAAGCTCCTTGACAGCAACGCCACGGATTTCAAACTTTTTTGCGATTTGGGGGGTTTAAGGATTGTGGGGTCTAGGGTGTAGGGTACAGTATTTTGTAGCTTATGGCTAGGTCGGGATATGGAAAAAAGACTTACAGGTTCCTAAAGGGAAGTAGAAAAGTGATTTCCTGCAGAATTACCGGAAGTGTTGATCCCAGCGTCAGAAAGCAAGCCTAACCCCTAAACCGTGAATATGGTTTGGGTCAATCCCCCACCCAGTAATGGGTACCACAAGGTACTCTTGTAGGTATATTAAGGCCCTAGTAACTCCATATTAAGGAGCCATTACTATAAGGGGGATTGACCTAAAATATGGTTCCTTGTGCAAAGAGGGATCTCGAGTGCCTGGGCTCATGGCTGAGAGTCTTCTTTAGGGTGCAAGTAACCCGAGGGTCGATGTTTGTGCCTGCGGTGCTTACAATCAGAAGTCCTAGGGCATACAGAGGAACTCAGGTTCAACAATGCCATCTAAACTTGTCCTCTGGCTGAACCCATGTTATATGATGCTCTGACCTCGCTTCACGCCTACAAAGAGTAGGGATTTCGCCGTGGATTTGTTCTATGGTCCGTCAGCCACCTACTACTTGCATGTAGTAGTATTCCTTACTGAAAGAGATACTGTTGACACCAGAAATCCAGCACAGGCCAGAATACATTATACCTATAGGGATTATGGTAGTCCAGTATGCGAGGTTCTGTGCATTCCCAGACCCCCTAAAGGATCCCAAAAAATGGAACCCCCTAATAATCCTCTCGTTTCCCCAATGTAGTGATGGGTTCATATTGAAGGGGTTCCATTTTTTGGATCCTTTAGGGGGTCTGGGTTCTTGGTATCAACGTAGCACTGGCAGTTGGGAAGCGCTCTCTTTGCACGAGAAGCTGATACAGGTCCTCTCCTTTTCGGTGGCTCGTAGAGCAAGGCCGACTGGCCTAAACCCTATATCCTCTAAACCCTAAAGCCCAAACCCTAAACAATCAACCCTATACCCTATATCCTCTAAACCCTAAACCCTATATCCTCCAAACCCCTATATCCTCTAAACCCTAGACCCTAAACCCAAAGCGATCATCGTCGAGGCTGAGGTGTATAGGTCAAGGCTGGAACTCGGCTTGGCTTTGCAACATTTCTACCAAACTCTTGCAGCAGGGTAGCGACGGCATAGTGGCCTTCCTCGATGGCTACAGACACTGGAGTTGCGCCATACATTTCGGGTATGTTCTTGTCAGCCTTGGCCTCCAGTAACAGCTGAACAACTTCAAAATGGCCTGCGTGCGACGCCATGAAAATCGAGGTAGCGCCATCCTGTGTGAATCTATCCTTGTCAGCCTTGGCCTCCAGCAGAATGCGGACGATTCCCACGTGGCCCATGCACGAGGACACTGACAGGGGAGTTGCACCGTTGCCGGTGGCCTTGTTCTTGTCAGACTTGGCCTCCAGGAGCAGCTCAACGACTCCTAAGTGGCCCTTCTGCGATGCCCAGAACATTGCAGTTGCGCCGCCAACGGTGGGCTTGTCAATGTCTGGCTTGGCCTGCAAGAGCAGCCGAACGATCTCCACGTGGCCACCGTACGAGGCCGCTGACAGCGGAGTTCCTCTGTTACTTGCGACCGCCTCCTTGTCAGCCTTAGCCTTGAGCAGAAGCCGCACAATCTCCAAGTGGCCCTCCTTTGAGGCGGCAAAGATGGGAGAACCGCCCTCATTGTTGGCTCTATCCTTGTCTGCTTTGGCCTCCAAGAGTAGCCGAACCACGTCCAGGCGGCCTTCCTGCGAGGCCAAAAGCAACGGAGTCGAACCATCCTTGCCGGCCTTATCTTTGCGAACTTTGGAGTCCAGCAGAAAACGAACAACTTCTGAGTGGCCTTCCTGCGAAGCCAATGCCAGCGGAGTTGCACCGGTATCGATTTGCTTCTCCTTGTCAGCACGGGCCTCTAGCAGCAGCCGAACAATGTCCATGTGGCCTCGAAGCGAGGCGAGACATAGTGGAGTTGCGTCACCAGTGGAGGTTTTTTCTTTGTCAGCATTAGCCTCCAGCAGCAAACGGGCAGCCTCAACATTGCCCACTTTGCATGCAACATGAAGAGGGGGCTTTGATTCTCCAGCTACCAACTCTGGATCCTGCGGCCTTTGCAGCAGCTTCTCCATGGTCTGGATGTTGTTATCGGATGCAGCCTTGATCAATTGCCGAATCTGGTCCTCAGAGCTTTCTACGAAAGGCTGGAATACAAGCTGGAGATCCATTGGTCCGGTCAGCGCAAAATCGTCTGACAATATGTGGCCATCCGGGAGCAGCAGTCGTTGCTTGAAGCGTGGCTGCTTGCAGAGAGGCTGTAGACGGCGCTTGACATCTAGAATCTGGACTGGCTGCTCAACCTGGGTTGCAGTTTACATGAGTTTACTGAATTGGAAAACCCTATTATTTACTATATATATATATACCCATTATGGTAACCCTGAACCCTAGACAACCCTAAGTAACCCTGTAAAACCTCAGATACCCTATATGTACCCTTATACCCATCATGGTAACTTAAATTAAGCTCGCTAACAGCAACCCGGCAACTTTCCCGGTAGTCTCTACGAAGTCATCAAGCTGCTCTGCGAGGGCTTCTTCACCTGAAGCCTTGAAGACTCGCAACATCCCTGCCAGGATGGCTCAAGTTGGAACTCGCCCCCCCCAAAAGAGTACCCCTATTACTAATAGTAATAATTATAGGAATAATAATAGTAGCAATAATAGGAATAGGAATAGGAATCATATAAATATTAGTATAATAATGGTAATAGTAATAGTAATAATGATGAGCAGCGCTTCTGGAAAGAGTGTCAGTTTGCATCAGTCACGGTGTATTATGCTTCTTATGCTTCTGAAGCTTGAGCAAAGTACAGCACAGCGGGCATTCCTAAAATCAGGGGTCACAGTATATAGGGACTCCAAGCGGAAGACCCCGGATTCTTGGAAGCCTCGCAGATGAGCAGTATTTTGGGTTCTTTAAGAAGGGTATACAGAACTGGAGGATGTAGTCTGACTCAAATCCTAATTGAAGACTATAGCAGCCGCACATAAAGCACTAGTCAGAAAAGTCGCTAAAGGAATCCTCAAAGAATCTCGCGCGGTGGACTGCAAGGCAGCAGTTGGCTTTTATGACAAGCGTTCAGAGTGCAGGGTTTTCTTATTCAGGGTATAGGGCGCAGGGTTTTGCGTGCTTGTAATGTTCATTGACTTAGCATGCATGGTAGTCTTCCTAGAAGTTCCTGGGTGGTCACGAAACGGGTTGGAAGTGCGCAGTGCTGAGTTAGGTTGTATGAGCACCCATGAATCCCCAAGTAGGCTAGACTTGAATGTGGTCCTTTCCTGGGTACACCCCTGTACACTAACATGGAGATTCATGAACACCCAAACAGGCCCTAATATGCAGACTGCAGTCCTTCAGGGAGGGCTATTTGGGGTTCCATGTAAGTTTGGACAGGTGAATCCACCTCTGGAAGCCTTTTCCCTTTGTGTAGTTCCAAGCCGGGTACGGGATCATCGACTATGGAGCAGTTGATGTCAATTTTCAAAAGGCAAAGGCTCATGAAATTCTAGCTGTTGCCTGAGACTTTAGCCGTTGCATGAATCCTTGGCGTGTAGCTAGTCCTCTTACTTGTTGGATGGTCCGCTCAGGGATTCTGCAGACACATGCAGATTCACAAGCATACACTACATACAGATTGCATCCCTTTTGACGATTAAACGGAAACCTCCCAAATGGAGTTTTCCAAAATTGTGAGCCCGTTTTGGGGGTCCAAAAAATCAGGATCATATATTTTGGGTGTGTGGTTCACCCCATCTATGGACCAAACAGCCCCTTAATGAACGGCCTCCTGCCATTCCCCGCAAATCAGCGAAGAGGGCGCTGGAGAGGGTGGCAAAGTCCCTGGGCTTCACAGACGATGGAGGCTTCTCAAAACAGGGAGGCTCTGAAGGCCCTAACATAACAAAGGGTTATCAGGAAACAGCGATAATACTGCACCGCTTTTGAAAAACTCCCAGAGCACTGCCCTTTAAGCTTTTTGCAAATTACGGACCGCAAAGGTCCTCTTTCCAACTTCAGCACTATTGTCCACGAGTACTCCGTAAGCATCCAAAACAACTCCAGGAGACTTTTATTGCCCAAAAACAAGTGACGAGCATTGCAAACTCAATGGTCCACAAGCGTTAGCTTGCCAGCATGGCCACAAGAACGAAAATGTGAGGATTCCCTACTCGAGAGTTGTGTGTGCCGGCCCGAAGCGAGCACAAGTACGAATGTCCGACAGCCGCAGCACTTCCCAGTACGGCGAGTGCGGGTACATTGGGACATACTGGTACTGTGGCGAGAGCGAGATCTGCAGCTAAATTGACAGGAGGCTGTGCGCGCTACAGTGGATCCGAGATCCATTCCATTTCTTTCAAGTGGAAGAAACCGCTGGTGTTCAGAATTTGCCGGGAATCAGTCAAGCACAAATTTGCACAACGATCCAGAAAAGCCGCCACACATGACTTGCGTATGTGGCAGCGCTAAGGTTCTGGTCGCAATACAGTCACAGAAAATGGTTCCAAACTTTAAATGGATCATAATGTTCATGATCGCAGTTTACAAAAATACTAATAACAGCTCCTCTGACCCGAGATCCACATCTGTATGGTTTCAGGTATATCATCTATCCGTTTTTTCTTGTGTGGATCTGGGTGAGGGTGGGAAACGCATATGTAATGTCAGAAATTCAGCTACGGCACCAGATCTACTCATAGCAATAAGAAAAGCGCTATGGACCGTGCTCGGACGTTGAAGCTTGCAAAGCCAGCTCATCCTCCGGTAGGCACAACTCGGACAGGGATTTGCGGGGCTTTCCCAAAACTTCGGAATGGCCTTTCAAGTCCACATAGTAAGGGTTATGTATGTGTGTATGTATATATATATATGTATATGGGAGTCTACGTTGGAGTCGCCTTTTTAGGGAAATTACCTTGTCAAGTTGCATACGGTCAGACAGGATTGGTACAGGCTATCTATATAATGTTCAGATAGGTTTCCGAAGTCGATTCGAGCAGGGTGTTTGATACAAGCAACATGACTCAATGACATTACAAATCATTCAGGCTATATCCTTGTCCCTCGTTTCTTAGACATCACTCCTATAGAGTTTGACTGGACCTGATTCTACTGGCAACTTCGCTGTATGAGTAGCTCTGAAAATATCGTGCCTGGTTGGGAACCCAATGCATCAGTACGATTAAGAAGTCACCTTACTTCTTGAAGCTGAAGCGCATCCCCTGACATCGACAACAACTGCCAAAACTAGAGCCTACTTTTAGCACTGAAAGCGTTTTTCTTCTGAGAGTTTAAAGAACTGCTACATCACCCGCATACCATCCCTGCACCCCCTTTCCCAAAGCGATGAACAACTTACAGGTGATGCCTCAGAGCCCGCAATCCTAAACTCCACACACTGGACCCCATACACTCTGAGGCCCTTAACCCATAAAAGCTAAAACCCAAGACTTTTCAACCCCCAAATCCAGCAATGTACTCCATCAGTAACTCTTGACAAAGGGTCTCCCGGTCTGGTCCTTTGCGACTCTGAAGCCTGGCCTCAGGCATTAAGGGGGTCAGGCTTAAGATTTAGGGTTCACAAGGTTTAATTTTAGGGTTCAAGGCCTTTTAGGCTTGCAGGGAGCCGGGGGTAAGGTTGACGGTTTTGCGGTCAAGGCTCACAAAGTTTAGGCTTCAATTCGTTCTGCAACACCCTGCGAAAATGGGGCAACTCCAAACCGGGAACGGTAACACTGAAAGTAAGAGTGACAACAAACACAGCAATCCCCTCGCCCTAATGAACCATGATGTAGATACATGTGGTTCACGGAGAAAGCTGCCAGGCATGATGTCAGAATCGCGCAAATCTTCAACCGTAAAATCTCAAACCCGGAAGCCGAAAGCTTCACTCACCCCTTAGTCCCAAACCCCAAAAAAACCCTAAATCCCAAACCTCAACCACCAAACCACAGACCCCCACAATGAGTCGCCCTGGGGACTTGAGTGAGTAAGTTGGGTTTGGGTTGGGGGTTTAGGGCTTATGAGGGATTGAGGTTTGGGGTGTATAAGTATAAGCTTAACGACTAGTCAGAACATTCGCCCGCAAGATTTGGAAGCATCCTCATTTGGGTATCCTATACTGTATCCAAGAAGATCACTCTATAATTAAGGAGGAACTAAGGCGAGGTAGTATAGGAAGGGTGAACGCACGTTGCTGCGACCGTGCTTGTAAGCCTCTGGCAGCAAGCGCTCCAAAGCGGACACCTGCAGGGTAGGGTTCTTTAGATGGGTGGGAGTTTCCTCCGACTCCTGTAAGTCTAAGGACGATTGTTGAGGGGTTACGTGGAAACTACGTCGGAGCATGTAGCAGCATGTAGCACAAAGCCCCATAGGCCTGTAGGCTAAGCGTTCAAAGTTGCTCAAAATGACAAGCACCTCTTTTCCGGGTCCCCATACTGAGGCTCCTCATCCATCGGGGTACAGACGGAGGCGCTTTTTTGAATTTGCAGAGTTGTCAGAGATGCATGTGTATCTGCGAGGGCAAGGAAAATTCGCGTAAACGAAACAGCAAACCCTAAAAAGCCCTAAATGTCAAATCTGCACCAGCGGTGCGAACATTTTGCACCGTCTTAAGGAGCCTCTATGCTTGCCGGAGTGCAGTAGTCTTGGAGTCAAAAGTGATGCCCAAATGGGGAATCCCAAACCCAATGCCCTAAACCCTACAGCCCAAGCCCTGAAACCTACCTAAGTATCAAACTCTGAACACTAAAGCTAAACTCTGAACCCTACCCCCAATAATGGACCCTAGCAAAGGGGAAGGTATGTGACCTCGTCACCCTGACCCAGCTGCCGAAGTGCTGCTGCTGCCACGTAGCCGGCACCTGTAGACAGGGCTTTACAACTGAAAACATGAAGAAAAGAGGGCACTCTCATTTCTGAGGAATACTAATAATGGGCCCCAAATGACTGGAGTAGGCTTTGGGGCTTCGGGTGTAGCTGTGGATCCCTAAAAGACTTGAGCTTGATTTGGGGTTAGTTTCTGACGAAGTTATGCATGGGTTTGCGGCGAAATATCATGCCAAAAAATCAGGTTGTTGAAGTCAGTCCTCGAAAGTCGACGATATGAAAACTATGACGGCTACCCGCAATCGCGACCGTGCAAGATGGTCGAATGCGGAGGAGAGTAGAAGGAGGTGCGTGTCAGTAGGGTCAGTAAGGCTTCCGTAGGACTCTGAACCACCTGACCAATTCGTAGTAAAACCCTCAGTGCAAACACCCCAAATGAGCAGCCCTCACTTTAGAGAAACGTCCATCTGTTGTACGTCGCAAGCTGAATCATCAAGCGCGGCAGGCACGCCAAAGGGTAGGTAACATACCTCTCCGTGTCTGGGAGCCAGCGCAGCAGCCAGCCTGGCAACTTCTACTTAGGCCCTTAGATTTTAACCCCTATAAGGTTTTAGGGGTTAGATTTACTTGCTGGTCTTAGTGGGAATAGAATCCCTATGTGATATATTCCCATATTCCCTACTAACCCCTTGTAAGTTTTACGGTTTAGCTTCGGGTAGAGCCCCATACGTACACCACCAAGGACAACGCAGGTGCAAGCCTGTCTAGAGTCTAGAGGTCTGCACAAACCAGGCAAGCACATTTTGTAGTGATACAATTTTGGGCATGCGTCGTCGACACAGACCTTTTTTGAACATTCGCTGTAAAAGATATCGGCTATCATCCCTGACCAGCGAACTCTGCGTCCTCGACCCAGTTTTGTCCTTTAGCCCAGGACAAATCCCTAAGCGAAGCAGCCGAGTACATCACGCTGCCTTTCATGGTAGCTACCGCCACTGCTGCTGCGGCTTCTGCCCAAAAACCCTCCTTGGTGCTGCTGCCGCCATGCAAGGACGGCGGGTGCTGCATAGTGCTGCTTCTGTTGCTGCCATTCCGTTGCAACGAGAATGCGGCAAAGCCGTCAGGCTTGCCCTAGCAGCTTGCACTGACCTCCACTCTGAATCCCAAGCCCTACGCCCGGCTATCCAAGCTCCAGCCCCGTATAACCCCCATGCAATCCCCATATAAACCCCCAGTCACCGCAACGAGAGGTCCTCTTTTGCATATGCTGCAGCTTGGCCAGCTCCGTGACGGTGCTCCCGGACAACGCGTCCCCTTGGCCCCATGCGAGCTACAGTCTAAACTCCTTAAAGGTGGTTATTTAGGGGATAGGGGACTAGTATAGGTGTGGGTAAGGGAGATACTAGCACCTTACTAGGAGTTCAGACTGTAGCTCATTTTGCTCTACAAGGGCTATAGTGTTAAATCAGGTTGGCAAGGATTCTTGATGCGAAGTTGTATGAATTGCTGAAGGATGCGGCTCAGAACGCGTTCTGGCTTTGTTTCGTCACCTGCATAATTTGAGCCGGTTTTACAAGGTGTCGCTAGGGATATGCTGGAAGAACGTATCGGTCGGAACAGCTGAAGGGCCTGTTCTGTTGAGTATGTGTATCTCGTTGCTTCCCCTCATCCGCCTGTAAAATCACTCAACAACCAATCATGCTCCCGCAAAGTTCCCATACATCAGGACAGCGCTACATTCAATATAAGCTGCAGGACGCAGCTAATGGACATGTCTTTTTGGAGGAGTTCATTCCCATGAGCTACATTAAATCTGGAATCTGGAACCTAATGCCCACCCCTTGTATTCTCATGATAGCCGCAACGTTGACGGTAGCTGAGATGGTTCAGGATCCGGGGTCCATGCGCGCGTCACCGTCTTGGCACGCCTCCCGACATCTTTTAGGGCGATGGCTGCCACAAAAGTATGTAGAATTGGGCAGAGTATGAATACTCCAAAAATGGTAGTCCCCTGCCAGAACACTACCATCCTCTTGTATAACTCCCAAAACGGCACCCCTGACCCTTTGCATGCCTGCAATGTTGGGTTTTGGCATTCAAGGTTTGGATTGGATCTGGGGTTGTCGGCTGTAGGTATGCGTGGAGAAAAAGGGCCAATCAAAAGACGACTGTACCCACTGTGCATCTGCACTTCCACGCACATGGGTCATGATGGGGCGCTACCCGGATATCGGTGCCTGTTCTTAGCGTGTGACAAACAGAACTGGGCGGTTGGGTTGGCTCTGGTTTTGTGGGGCATGCAGTGCCAACCTATATAGGCCTTGAATTGCTGATGCAAGCACAGCCGGGCATACATTTTTAATGCTAAGGGTTAAAGTCACCGAGAGCGATGTACTTCCTGGACCACACCCTAAACTCAAAAGCCTAAATTTCGTGTACCGGGGCTCCCCGGGTCGGGTATCCAGAAGTTCTGCTCCATGCGGGGCTGTATCAATGCTCATGCCATTGAACTCCCTGCCAACTCCTGCTCTGCTGTTCCTGGCTACGTTATGGACATGACTCCAATCAAACGTTATGGTAGTCCCAAAATATTTGAAATAGAAGCGGGCGCTAAAACTGATCAGACTTCCCTCGAATCATGAATACGGAGCCGCCCCTCTATCTGATAATGGTAGTTTACCTATTTTAAATAGGGGGACCCCAAAATAGATCCCAGAATATCAAAATCCCACCAAAGGGTACCGTTTACCCCTAATTTTCGGAAACTCCCAGTATTCCCCCTGCTCTATAATGGTATTATGTTGGGGATCCTTCTCCAGATCCCCTGTTTGAATCCTGCGTCTGAGGACAGAGCCCGATGGCAAAGAGCATCTGCTAGGGTGGCTTCTGTGTTGCACTGCGCCCCCTGAGCCATGGAGTGGGTTCTTTAGACTCTGCTACAGAGCATAAATCAAGTAACCATAATATGGGCATATAGTGAATAATACGGTTTCCTTGCTAGAGTTACTTAACTTGAGCTTAAGTTCCTTAACGGCAGCCTAGATGAAGGAACCTAATCACAAGTATTGCCCATAAGTATTCCTCCTAGTATATACGGGTACTATTGAGAAACTATTTCGGTGGTATTCAGTACAAGGGGTGAGGGGGTGCTTGAGATCCTGAAGTCCCCAAACCCTAAACCTTAAACCCTAGGGGCCTGTCAAAACACAGGGCCTTTGAGGATTGCCAAGGGATCTTAGGGATGATCTAGGTGCCTCACTCGCGGATCTTGGTTGACTGTTAGAGCGCTTTGCAAATGTGAATATATGGGGTCCTTATGAAAGCAATAAAGGGAGATATTAAAGTATCCCAAAAGCCAACGCAAGGATGATAACCCAATCATCTAGAAGTTGGCTCACTCGAGGCTTTGATCAAGCTGGGCCGTCAAGGCACGCCACAAGAAGATCCCTCGAATCCCAAACCCGCACAGGCCTGACCAGAACACGTAGTCTCCAAGCCCCCCGATTCTCAATTATTCGAATACATCCTTAAATATCCGAATATTCTCAAATATCCCTATATAACCCTTATACAACCCCTTTAAAGTGACACACTATTCAGAAAATAGTCCTTCCCGACACGTCCTAGGCCCGGGCCATGGGCAAGGCCATGAGCCTCTCGGAGTACTGGATCATGCCTCTTCAGGTAGAGGGTTTCTAGGGTTTTACAGGCTTTCAAGGGCTTTAGGGTTTTAGGGCTTCAAGGGCTTTAAGGGTTCTAAGGACTTGAAGGGTTGTAAGGGTTGTAAGGGTGTTGGGGGCGTTAAGGGGTTTAGGGCTTTTAGGGCTCGAGGGGTTTTGAGGGCTCTAGGGGTTTTGAAGGCTTTAGGGTTTTAGGGTTTGGTTTTCAGGGTTTAGCGTGTAGAGTTTAGGGTTTTAGGGCTTGGGGCTCATTATGGGTGAGCCCTTCCATTACCTAGGCGGGCCCAGACACTCGACCCTGAAATTTTGCAGGGCGCCTTCACCACCGCCTTAACTGTCAAAAAAAGACTACAGAACACCAAGTTAGAACGATCTAGGCCTGAATCCGGAGCGAGCAATACCTGCTATATCCTGCAAATCCCTATCATTCTTAGAACGTAGAACACCTCTGGTTTTAGAGAACTACTAAGATACGGTGCATGGCAGAAATCTTGCCCCACCTGACACCTCTCCGAGAAATTCCGTATTTCGCATTTTGCTCAGAAATGCCCTACAGGGGACTCCTTAAAGCCCCCATGTGTCTGCAGAAAGAATGAACTTAGGAACTCTCCTTGAAGCGACATCCCACCCCCATTTACATAAACTACTTCTTCTTCTAACCTTTAGGAGTGGGGTGGGGTCCTTTAAGGCGGGCCGGCAATGAAGCTAAACACTCAACACCAAACCATGAACCCTAAACCTTGAACCCTAAAAGCCTGAAACCCTAAACCCCTAAAACCCCGTACCCCTAATTACTAAACCCTGAAAGCCTAAAACCCCAAGACCCTGAACACCTGAACCCCTAAAACCATAAACCCCTTGAAGCTTAAACTCCACTTCTTGTTCCCATCCTAAAGCACAAGCTCCGCAACGGACCTTGCTTCTCAGCACTATGCAACGCCAACAGCCAGGGAAGGCCTTGATCAGGGATTCCTATACCCAGGTAGGGTTTAGGGTTTACGGTTTTAGGGTTTGCGGTTTAGGTTTTAGTGCTTAGGTTTTAGGGTGACCATGAGGGATAATTGTCATGATGTTAGGGTCCTCGTGTATTCCGATTGTACCACTATTGCAGGGGTGGGCAACCTAAGGTATATAGCGAAACGCTAGTCTAACTTTTAACTACCAACAATTGAATAACAGCATTGATACTAATCATGCGAATGATAACGGTAAGAATAAGCCACCACAAGATGTTATCCGGCCATAACACGGTGTTTTTCCTCTGCCAGTTCCAAGCCAAGATTTCAAGCGATGTCTGACAGGTACCACTGCTGGTACGCAGAGAGCATCTACGGATTGAAATGCGCGAATTCTTTTTCACAAGAAACACCCTTTGACAGCTGCTTCAGGCTTGGGCCTCTGTTGCTCCGATATGAGTTTTTCTTGTTCCCCGAAAACGCTCCCTTTTGAGCGGAGAGCTTGCAGCGGGCCATTGGATGAGCATGTGCCTTCAGTCACGGTCCTATCTGGGATTTAGGGTTTAGGGAACCCTTCCCTGATGAAGCCCACACGATTGGCGCTTCAAGCTCGAGCTTTCACATCAGGCTTGAAGGCTTCCGGGAAAGCAAGTTCAGGGCTTTCAAAATCATGATCCGCTGTAGTGATGATTCTTGTCAACAAGTCAAGACAAGAAGACGCACAACAAGCCTTCTACGGAAAGCACCAGCAATAAAACAAAAAACAGCCTGGCACAGACACTAGCAGTCGCTTAATTAAACGTATTCTTAAACCCAATGCCCTAACTCTTGAGCATGATCGAAAGCCCTAAGCTCAAAACCCTAAACCCTGATCTCTCTTTGCTCTAAGTCCCCAGCGCGCGAGATCCGCTAGAGGAACCTTCGTGGCCCGAGTCATGGGCCTGGGGTCCACAGAGCCCAGGACTCCGCCACACCTTGCAAAGCTTAGGGCTTAGGGTGTAGGATTTAGGGTTTTAGGGTTTAGGATAGTAAAATGGAAAGTGCAAAACCCTATTTGGGTTGATGGCTATAGGCTATAGTGCAGAATAGAGGAGCGGGGGGGTGTTAAACGGGTCCATTCTGGGGGATCATCCGCGGGCCATTCTAGCGATTCGCTATTCGTTCCTTCTTTTTGTCCACTCACCACACGTGGGAGATTGTGCCCAATGAAAGATTCTGATTCGCAAATTCCAGTAGTCAGGGGGGAGATGTAGATGGTCCATGGCTGCAAGCCTGCAATGGATGACGCTGCTGAGGTTCTGAACATGCTCAACTTGCCAAGGCCTCAAAATGCTGCCCTTTGCCTACTATCTTGGTTTTAACTGGCTGGAATTCAGATGCGGGAAAATCCAAGCCTGGAGTCCCTGAGTTGGGACAGGGCAGGTGTGGTGAAGGGATCAGCCCTGTGACATACGCTGAGCCGGGCCATGCACTCGTCGACAGCACAGTTCTCCCCGATGTACACGCACACCTGAGTCAACAAAAAAAACATGCCTGCCCGACCCAGCTACTAGCCTTGCAGCATCTAGCGGGAGAAAAGTCACGGAAACTCGGACATTGAGCTCACTTAATAAGCGCCCCTCAGCGGGTGGACTTTGAGCAGCTGTTGTGAAAAATCTGCGGAATGGTATGTCACCTGACCGCAGCAACCTCACACACACACACACACACAAAGAAAAAAACAAGTTGCTCACACATTCACCTAGTCCCGCGACCTCCCAAAATTAGCCTCAAGAGGGTCCCAACTCTTTTTTGGGAATCCACAGCTATATCAGCCTAGGATCCTTGGGTCAGGCTTATGGGAATATAGTCCCCCTTAAGTAGATAGAATATGGCTTTGGGCATATTATGCTAAGAACCCCATCTACCCCATATTCTCTCTACTTACAGTAAGGGGGTATATTGAAGATGGGGTTGGCTTCGGGCTTCGTGGGGTGCGAGGCGATGAGTTGAGGGGGAGGAGGCCAGAGAAACATAGTTTTCCCCCAAATGCTGACTACCGGGACATGAATAAAGGAGACCCAGAAGGGGGTGGGCGCTTGTCTTACATTCACTTCTTCAGCGGAGCAGCACTTCCTCTGCTTGTTAGCGAGTTTCTTGCTTTACAGTTTTGGGATTTCTCAGCTTCTGAAATACTGCCCTTCAGAAAGCTTGGCTTCAATGAACCTCCAGGTCACCAGGGCTTCAGTTGCCTAACACTTGAACTGAGTCGAAGATCAAGATATGCTTAGTATGCTCCCAAGAGCATTATTGTTTGGTGTGCACTCAAATTGAGGGCTCCCAGCGTTTGATGGCACAACACTTGGTCTTAATCGCTTCCGCCGAAGATAAATTTTGTTCCTCTGCAAGAGCGAAAATTCCCTGGCCTGCATGAAGTCTTACTTTGGGGAAATATAGGGGCCTAAATAATCACCAATATTGTAGTCCCATATTCCTTGTATGATTATTGTATAGGATACCTCAAATTGACCTCAAAATGATATTGGTAATCATTTAGGCCCCCATTTTACATCCATTCGCAAAATGAAGCCTTTGGAACTGCGTCCTCCCAATGTTTCTTGGTAATCCCAAAATGTTCCAGGGTACCCAAGGGTACGCCTAATTGGAGAGCCCTGAGCACTACGTAAAGGGCCTACGGGTATTCCTGGTTTCAGAGATGCTCATTTGAGGAAGCACAAAATCCTGGGCGTGCGAAACGAAGTGATTCAGAAGGCAGAGGTCTCCGCCAAGGCGTTGAGACTCCTGGCGCTACTGTGCGGGTTCAGATAATCTGGAATAGAGCTTTGTGTATATTGTTCTAGTCATTATATAATAAAGATAATGATACATGGATTATGCGGGTTTAACTTTGAAGGCAGCCGCATTGGAGAGTGAGGGTTATGGCTTGAAGTGTAGGATTAGAGGCCAGCATCTGTATTGAGCTTGGCGTGTAGGGAGTTGGGCTTATAGGTTACAGCCTACTGATCAAGAATTGGCTATATGGGGTCCAGGGTTAGGGTGTAGGGGCTTGGGCTTCAGGGAGAGTAAGTAAGTAGACTTGTGCCGACGTTGGGCATCAAAAGGTAAGTTACAAACATCAGGTACTTAGCATTTTTTGAATCGAGGGCTGCAGCGTAGGACTAAGAGGCACAGGTAGCTGTAAGACCGAACCTCCAGCCAGTTTGCTTGAATAGCCATTGGCCCCACGCCCTTCAAAACTCTTAGATCCCGAAATAAGCCTGCAATAGGAGCAAATGGAGTACAGGTGTTGACGCCTATGCCTATACAGTGAGGACGCGGCTTCATCAGCATGCATTCACCCTGAACCCTAAACCTCTATTTTGGCTATTGTTTTTGCCAGAAGGTTCTCATGCTCGGCGGAAGGCGCAGGAAGTTTAAATGTAGCCATCGGGTAGCTCCCCCTCACAGTAACCTTGTTTCGGGCTTTAAGGTTTAGGGTTTTAGGCTTTAGGGGTCTAGGGTGAAGGGGCTTCATGAAGGAGCTATTATAACTCCCATTACCGCTTCTGGTAACTATTAATTACTGTCAGGGGGAATGACCTCAGATAGCTACCCCAATTTCTGCAGGATGGTAACAGGTGCTTTATAGACTTACCGTAATGCAGGGTCGAAGGTTTAGGGATATTGCGCCCAAGAATTCCCAATGATGGAGAACCAAATGAAAGACCAAAGCGAGGACGAAACAGAAAGTAGGTGCATAGCCGACGAACGAGTGTTCTTGGAGCCGTGAAAAAAATCATATTCTCCAGTAGCAGTAGGAACCTCTATACACATCATGACTGCCATGCATGCTCCGGGTCCCTAGAAGGGGCCCCGCATCTTGAGAAAAATTGCCTATACAGCCTATACAATCGACCTGGCTCGGACAGGCTTAGAAATCTTGCATCTAGGTGATTTTTCGAAAACCAGGGGTCCCTTTTGCATCGGGGTCATCGCTTGGCTTGGGGTCTTTTAAAAACCTGACATGCTGCAGGATTCAGCGAACCAAAGGAAGGACATCAAGGAGAGTCTTGGCTGACCTACAGGCAATTCTTTTCCGAGGAGACAGTTCCATTTTTGCAGTCTACGGAGGACCCAAGTAGCTGAGGGAACTTGCTGTGTACAGTTTTTAATTCTGAGTTTTCGCTTGGTCTGAGAGTTGTGCCCTGAACCCAACACTTCCCTCCAAGCAAATGCTGAAGTCAACTGCAGAGACTGATTCCCAGCGGTTTCAAACTAGATTTATTTACTTCAAGGAGGAGTACTGCTCAGTGGCAGCGATTTCTAAAACTCTTGCGGGTCGTTAGACGGGAAGAAAAACGAAAATTGAAGGGTTTGGGGGCGTTGAAGGCTTAGCAGGAATGGGCATAAAGCTGGAGACTGGTAGATTTCAGGGGCTTTTACGGGGGGTTAGTTACGGGGCTACTATAGGGATCCGTTCTTCCCTAAGCCCGAAACCCTAAACCGCGTATTTTTGAATATTCCTTACTACACAGTCATTGCGCAGTTGGTTTGCCAGGCATCTGGCTGCTGGCAGTTCATGTAACAAGGGTGCTTGGATAACCTCAACCCCACAATAAGGACAATATGACTATCATATGGGTTGTTCTCAAAATCATCCGCCCATTTTGGCTACGGATTATATTGCGGCACCTAATATTTGGGGGTACGAAAACAGGACCCTAATTTTGGTAATTACAAATAGGTCTGTTGGGACCCTTTTTTGTAATGTTTTGTTGGGGCAAGTTCCACGATCTTCTTATCAGTTTTGACGCATGGTGCTGGCCCCATACTAGCAACTGAGGAAAGTCTGCAGTTTTGTAGCGTGCGGATGATGCGGTCCTGTTTCTGGCAAAAGAACGGGTGCTTTCTGAAATGAGTCTTTCTCTGATGGTACCAGTCAGTAATACACCGGCGTTGTCAGCTTTTTGCTAGCCATTCGCAGACTGAACCCGAAACCCTGAGTAATGCTCGGGGTTGAGGGATGTAACCGCGAGAATGGAGAATCACATGGAAAACATGAAATGGAAACGGACACTTTTTGTGTACTATACGACACCCTATAACTAAACCCTACTCTTTATTTCCTACACGCTAAACCCCCTAAACTAAGGCCTGAATCCCGAAGGCCCAGAGATCCCAAAACCATCCAGCAGCTGAGGATCCAGGACTTGAGTCGAGGCTCTAAGAATCAGGTCACCGAGGTGGCTTGGTTGAAGGTAGTCCTCATTTTGGGTTTAGGCTTTTGGGTTTAGGGTTTAGGACAGGGAGCGCGAAGAGGTAACAATAGTTTTCTATGCCTGGAAGTTTCCATTTTCTTTTCCATTATCCCTTTATAACCCCACTTTATAACCCTTATATACTATATGGTCGTTTCCATTCTCTTTTCCATTATCCCCATATAGCCCCAATATACTATATGGTAGTTTCCATTTTCTTGTCCAGTATCCCTGTATGATTATTTGGGTCCCCATAATTTTCACAACCTCTTGCGGCATCTTGTAGTCTGAGGCTGAGGGGCTGCTTACTGGGGTTTAGGGTTCAGGGGTTTAAGGTTTAGGGTTCAGGAGGGAGTTGGGTAGAAAGGGAACGCTGACTGTAATAGGCTCGCAGTACTCTGCGAAATGTGGATATGTACGCATGCGCTTCCTCACTCCCCCGACAGACTAGGAAGGCTTATGGCTCCAGGGTTGCGCCTAAACCCTAAATCCCTAGACCCTAAACCAGAAACCCCTAAACCATCTCTACCTATTTATATTTAAACCTTCATAGGGCCGTGCTCGGATTTTGTCCCTTTCGGATTTAGGATTGTGGGCTTAGGATTTAGGATTTAGGGTTCAGGGGCCTCATTCTGAGGGCCACTTTCTCTACCTATCTATATTTAAACCTTAATAGGGCCGTGCTCTGATTTTGTCCCTTTAGGATTTAGGTTATGGGGGTCATTTTGTGGCAGCCTTCGGTTCCGAACCCATGCGGGGCTCTGCATGCCGAAGGCTCCCCCCTGCCCCCCTGCCCAAGATAGTCAGCTTTAGCAATTTTCCAATTATTCATGAAGCCCGTCACTACTGATGGAACAGAACCCTTTAACACAATTTGCTCGCCATCTAAGTAAAGAAGTTCAATGGAATCAAGTAACGTAGTTTGCTCGTTACACTTCGTCATAAGGTAGACCAGCTCAATGGAACCAATTTACATAGTTTACTCGTTGCACTTCGTCATCTAAGTAAAGACGTTCAGAGCCGTGCAGAAAAAGTGAGTAAGTAAACCCTAAATCCTAATAGAGTATAGTTTGGGTGGCCGGGGTGGTTTACCAGCAACGCGAGCGCGCGGCCCGGGGCGCTTCACGCCCGAGCGCGCCCTTGCCGACACACCGTAAACCCTTAAACCCTGAACCCTAGACCCTAAACCCCAAACCCCTAAACCCTAAACCCTAAATGGCAATCCTTGGGCTCTCCAAAGGTTTAGGGGTATAGGTCAGAAAGACACCCCCACCATGTACTAGTAGCTATGGGGTATATTAAGGATTTTATCAGGGTCCTCTCATATTCCTATCATAATAGTATTACAGGGTGGGGTGTCCTCCTAAGGTATAGGTCTGGAGTTAAGGGGTCTTTGTTGAAGATGGGTCTACATGGGGTACATTCCCCGGGTGCCAGACTTGGATTGGGAGGGTAAGATGTTCCCGGTGGATTGCAACTTGGCTAGGAGGCTCTCTGTGATCTCGGGTTCCTTCAGCCTAAACCCCTAACGTTCCCTCAAGAAAGAACTTATCCCAAAAAACCCTAAAGGCTAAACCCTAAACCTCAAATCAACCTGTAGCTGCTTATTATGGCCTATACGTTGCAACTCCTGCGGAGTGCAATAGAAACCCAGTTCTCAACTTTTCTAGCCATTTAGGCTCCTATAGACCCCTTGCACCCTAGACCCTAAAGCCTTATAGCAGGATCTCAAAATCCTCTTCTGATTCTCTGGGCCCCCGACATCATCTGTGGCCAGGTGCAAAAGGAAGTAGCAGCGGTTCGCGAGGATGTGGCGTCGATGAAGCTGCAGGCCGACGGTATTCAGGGTGTAGGGTTTGGGGTTTAGGGTTTAGCGGCTCAGGGTTTAGGGTTTAGGGGCTTAGGGTTTAGGGGTTTAGAGTTTAGGGGTTTAGGGTTTAGGGGTTTAGGGTTTATTGAAAAGTGCACAGGCTGGAAGATGCTTCGAACCTTTAACTATGGTGGACAGGACGCATTGGGCCTATTGGGGTTGCGGGACGCTTGAAAGATCAGAATTGCTTGCTAGGTATATATACTTTGAGTTGTTCGCTGTGTCTTTTGCTTGGAACGTGTTGTTCCAATTCTTCTACAGATGGTTTGCTCTCTAGCAGTCAGAGCCTCGCAAATTGCGCAGAAGATTGACGTTTGTCTGTTTGTGCAAGGTACTTGGAATTTGCCACCCTTTGGGACCCCAAAACAAGATGACGTGGAAGCATTGTCCTGGAACAGCTCTAGAGCAGGGTCCCTATGCTAAGTCTTATGATGCGGGGTTCCCATACTCTGCATGAACACCCCCCAATTTCAATTTGTGATCAGCCATCTCGGCGCATTCGCACATCTCAAACCAAGTTGAAGGCTGAAGGTCAGAAGCAAGACCCAACCATGCTTGAAGTGTCAGGGGAATTTCTTAACTTCGTAACTAGGTTAGTAGTGAGAGAAGTGTGGTTCGGGGTAGCGACCACAAAGACCACAAGCAAGACCTCATGCTTCCTGATATCCCGTTTGCCACTTTTCCAAGGGTGGCACTATCAACACTGTGACTGAACTCCACAACAACACCTATGCCTATCCCTGAACCACAACCGGTGTTCCCAAATAAGAAGCACATTGAATACTGCTTCCCAGGTTCCGGTCCCAACGCTTCAGCCATTTCAATACTATCATGACTCGCCAGCCTATCTAACCTCTGTGTTAACAAGCCCTCATGATCACTCAACCCTGGAATCCTGCGCTACCAGACCGTGTCCATAGAAACCCCTGTTCCTGGACCCTTCAACGTCCAAAGACCCAAAGCTAAAACAACCCAATGCTTAGAATCCGAAAGCCCTCAAGAAGCAATGGGCTCAGAAAAGTTAAGCCACAGAATCGCAGCAGCAAGCATAGCCTTTCCACAGATCGGCAAAGTTCTGGTCAAGCTGGAGGAGCAAGCCAAAAGCCAAGAGCAGGAGCTTGAATCTCATTTGGAGTCTAAGCCCTACATGTAGTTGATGCAGGGCTTTTTGACCGTTTTGTACCGAACACTATTGGTGGCTTTCGGGCACGCTGCCTTGTGATTTCGACGCGGGCATGTGGTATTGGCTACCGACACGCAAGCGGTACTCTAAAACGGTAAAGCCAAAGCTTCTTACCCTGGGTCTACTCTACCTTCAAACCTCGCAGCCTCAAACCTAACCCTATACTCAAACTTTCTCTCTTGCTCTCTGTGTCTGCGATGGGCCAGAGAAAAATGGGCACTCGCTCCGGAGCTTCTACTTACCAGAGGGCCTGAGGGTCATGATGTAGGGTGTGCGGGGCATTAGGGACTTTTGGGTTTGGCCCTGTGGGTTAGAGTTTATCAAGAGGACTCTTAAAGGAACATTCGTACGTTGTTTCTATAAGTGGCTGCAGCTTTTTTTTTGGAACACAGACTGCGAAAAGCAATGCATGCAATGGAGGAAGTCTCAATGGATCTGGTTTTCAAGCCCCATCATTCAATTTAAGGGTTGCTGCCTGGAAGGTGCAGTTAGGTGTCACGGCCGCCATGGGAGTCTGGGAACGCATGTAGTTTCCCCGCTGATTTTGGTGGAGGCCCTGGTACCGGGTTGATGTGGAAGTGTCCAAAGGCGATTCCTATAACGCACCCCTTGAAAGCCCTGTATGCAAGTGGGACGTGTGAGGGTATTTGCATTTAATCACTCGGGTGCTGTCAGGAAGTTAGTTCAAGTTACTACAATGAGGAAAGCTGAGTATTCACTATGTACCCATAAGATGGTAACTTAATTTGGGGGGTTGTCAAAATTATGGCCCCTTTTTGGGTCCCTATGAAAATACGGCACCTAATATTTTGGGTACCCAAGAAGGGACCATAATTTTGACAACCACCCAATATAATCCCTATATAATCCCTATATAATCCCTATATAACCCCTATAAAACCCCTATAAAACCCCTATAAAACCCTTATAGAACCTTATAAAACCATTATAAAACCTTTCTTCCTTAACAGTAACCCAGTTTACACTGCCAGGACAGACAAGACCGAAGCCGAATGATGGCCGGCAGCCAAGGTGAGAAGTGATTCATTCGAGGTGAGCAGGCCTGTAATGGTTTAGGGGATTAGGGTTTAGGGTTTAGGGGTTTAGGGTTTAGGGTTTAGGGTTTCACCCCACCCACCCCCAAATTAAGACCCTATGACTATATGATAGTCATAGGGTCCTACATTTGGGGGTTGGGGGTGACCAAAATCCTTTCATTAGAGAAGGGGTACTAACGGCAGCAGCAGAAACAAGAGCAACGTTGCAGTAGCAAAGTGCTTTTTGCAGACGGGGTGTTACTACAGCTTCTGATAAGAGTGCTCTGAGAATTTGAAGGTTGCCAGTTTTAGATTATATATATATATGTTTGACAGCAGACTACGTTGCTTGGCTTTGTGCATGCTTTATATCAGCATCCATTGCTTTAAGTTGGAGGTACCTACGTTGAATGCACAAGTCACGCTACATGTTCACCATAGCCCCCACAAGAAGCTACGCTGCGGCAGCATACGGGGGTGCTTGTGAGATAGCAAAGCCACACATATCCGCACGGAACTGCGCCGGTGGGCTGTCATACTCCACAAAGTATATCCGATTTCCAGACCCCTGCGAAGGTAGCAGCAAACTTTCAAGTCATGTCAGTTGCCTTTGAACTTGGAGGCCTAAGTGGTGCTGAAATGGGGGTTTCGGTACCTTATTGGGGGTCCCCATAATAAGGATTATAGTATATTGGGGTCTATATTGGGGTTCCCCTATTGGGGAAATTACCAAATTGGGCTTTCTCCAACGTGCGAGTCGTTCTGGTCTCACAGAGCCTTATAGAGGGATCCATAGGTTTTTTTGACAAAGCCATAGTCAAAACTCCTCAAAGGGGAATTATATAGGGGATTATATTGGGGACTGCTATAGGGGTTATTAAGGGGGATACTGGGAGTTTAGACTATGGTTCATATAAGGGGCAACTTAAAGTTGCAAAACGTAGCCCAGTGGTCATGTCGTATTCTTTGCATACTGCCCCCACTCTGTCACGTTTGGAAATACTTATGCTCCTATACGACCCTTACTATTAATACGATTATAAATTGTTACTGGTTGGCGCCAGTACCCAAACCTAGACTCGACTCTACACCCCAAATAGTAGTTTTAATTCCATGTTCCTCTTGCGTTTTCATCGAGTTCTCGATTATTGGAGGGAATATCCTTATAATCCCCATATAGCCCCTACATAATCCCTATTTAAGCCCTATTTGATCCTATATGATCCCTATAGTTTGATGACAAGGCTGATCTCCAGGATAAGGTGAACGCTCTGGTGACGCAGAGCGCTGTGGTGCCAACCATGAGCGGAAAGGCATCAGGGTCTAGGGTTTATAGGGTTTAGCATTGAAGGCCACCCTAAAATGAAAAGCTTTAAGGATTTAGGGGCTTAGGGTTGAGGGCCACCCTATTTCTTGAATCCAAACAGCCCAAACGCAGGCAACGACGTAAGCACAGACTCATGTCACTATCGCGGCCATCAAAGAGGCCTTTTGTTGCTTTCGGCCGACACGTGACGGTTGCGCTTAATCAATCCTTGTAAGTTGGTCGCTTTTGGATGCTGAAGCTGAGCTCCATGGCCCTTTGATGGAGTGTCCTGGTCATGGGGCTCAATAAGGCGCTTCCGCCACCGGTTGTCGTGTCCATGGATTTTGGGGCCCTTCCCGCAGGGAGCAGTCCCACAACTTGAGCGTGATATTAGGCAGTGCAATGCACATGCATCATGCAAAGTGCAGAACTGTTGTTTTTGCAGAGTTGATGTCGTGATCTCCACCAGTGTCGTTGCTTTGGACAGGATTGCGCGAGAAGCATCCTCACACTGGAGTGGAGTGCTTTTGGAGTGTTCTTGGCGTCTCGGGGTATTTGTGGAGCTCTAGAAGTTTTGTCGGCGCGCCAGAGGAAAGTACTGTTACTTTGCTGCTTGATGCCAAGAATACATCTGAGGATGGAAGCATCCCAAATGGTTGGCTCATGGTTAACTCATGAGCTGGGTAGGCACACTTTTCAGTTTGTATAAGGCAAAAGTATGAAGTTTTTGGGCCGGGTAAGCCCAAGCCTGATCTACTACAGGGAACTTTAGCGAACTCAACACAAAACTGGGCTAAGCGTCGTAGACGCGCAGATGGAACTCCGGAAGCTCCTACCTAAACCTTCAGACTATGTAAAAGAATAGCCCTAAGCCCATAATAACAGCCATAAAGGCCATTATTTACCCCTAAACCCTTAATTTGGGGTCCAGGTACCTCCTAAGCTCTAATTGTTAGAAGGTTCGGGCTATGAATCTTGGGCCTACAGCGCCTAAACCCTAGAACCCATTTTTTCAATGATTCATAGGAGCCTGAGGTCCCAGCATAGCCCCTACATGCCCCTATTTACCCCTATCTATCCTGATGCAACGGCCCTGGAGTATACATAACCCCGATTTGGAATTACAGTCCCTAAGCCCTAAACCATAACCCTAAACCCTAAACAGGTAGATGCAATTGCAGCCCAGCTCGCAGCGCAGTCTGGCCTTAGTGACCTGACAATACAGTTTTGGAGGGTTTTAGGGGGCTTCAGGGGTTAGGTGTTCAGGTGTGCAGGTGGATTAAGGGATTGAGGGTCTGGTGGCTTTGGGGGTGCAA
Source organism: Symbiodinium pilosum (assembly GCA_905231905.1). Lineage (NCBI taxonomy): Eukaryota > Dinophyceae > Suessiales > Symbiodiniaceae > Symbiodinium > Symbiodinium pilosum. Next base: position 44,459 of record CAJNIZ010035269.1, read on the forward strand.
GGGTTAATGGGATTTGGGTTTTTAGGGTGGGGATTTAGGGGGTTTGGGTTTTGGGGTTTAGAGTTAAGGGCGCGGACGCTTAGGGGTCAGGAGGTTGGGGCTTAGATGTCGCGTCTTTTCCCACCAAGCATGGTACGCGCATAAAGCTCACTTTGGGCCCTAAGATCTACAAATCATACTTACTTTGGGAAAATGTACTTTGGGACAATCCTGATACCAACCCCTACATAAACCCAGCGTCCATGTTGTTTCCTTTTTTTCAACTTGGTTCTCCACGTTCAAGTATTTAGGCCCCTGCACCCTAAACCCTACAACCCAGCAGTTTCCGTACTACTTTCCATTCTTTTCAACCAGTGCTTTTGAGGCCTGCTTGGATCTCTAGGGTAATCTCCAGGGCGCTTCACGCTTTCATCCAAGGCCGGTTTCGTAATGCTTCCCCTGTGCCATGCGGGGCTCAACAACTTTCAGGGCAAAATGGGGATTGGGTAAGGGTGTGCGAAGTTTCGAGTTGAAGGGTCTTTCGGCTGCAGCGTAAATTGTACATGTTATCAAGCCTTTAACCATGCGGATTTTCATGTTTTTAGACCATGGTGGGCGCAGACATTGGTTCCATACCCTGATCCATAGGCTACCGATCAGCGACGGTTGCTCGTTCCAAACCCCCTCATTCCACAACCTCACGAAGACCGTCATACTGCGATCCATAGGGCATGGATCATCCTACTCATGCCATGAAGTATGGATCAAAAAAGTTTAGGCCGATGATTTTGAGGCACAGCCATATGTAAGTGTTGTGCACTGCAGCCAATACCTATCCATCTTTGCGAGGAGCGGTTCAAGTATTGTGTTGATACCCCACGCTTTCGACGAATTCTCTGAACCCGACAAATTCTTTTCTAGACACATGGAATGGAGACTTCTTCGGTACCACTACCCCAAGGTGGCAAGCTGGATGCACTGGCGGTGCAGATCTCTACACAGACCGTCGTCAGCGCGAAAGTGGAGGCCACAGGTTTTACACGGTCAGCAGGTTAGGATTTAAGGCATTTTTCTGGGTTCAGGGCATGGATCAAGGCTTATCCAGCGCATGCCGAAAAATGCGGTTTAGAGGGCTGCTGCCACAGTGCTTCGGGTTTTGGTTGGGCGCACAGGTGTATGGATTTCGGAGTTGCTGGGTCTTGTTGTGGGTGGCCTTACACAGGGACTCGTTTCCGTTCATCTCCTCCCACTCCGAAAGGACGATACCCGCATGAACAAATCCGCCTGGAGTATTCATCTTTATCAGGGGTTTCATTGTGAACTAGATAGGAATTTCTTCAGTTTCAACAAGAAGCCAGGTGTACTTTGTAAGCAAAAGCGGAACCTGATTCTAACTTGTTAACTAACCTTCCTTCGGGTCATTGACGCAAATCTTACAATGACATTAAAACGTAGAACATGAAGGAGATACCTAATTCCAATCTTGTTGTTCCTTTATATGCGCTCCAGTATCACCGCCTTGTTTAAAGGCACAATAGACAATAGCCATCTAGGAAATACAGGAGATCCCTAAGTTCTCACTTGATTTCCTTCGGGCTCTGTCGGATAGTCTCTGTTCATAAAGATCGGAAGATGATCACCAAAGAACTTCAGGAGATCCCTCATTCCAATGAGATGTCTAAGAGATTGTTGTATATAGATGCCATGATAAGATCTATGTGAAAGAGATTGAAAAAAGAATAGCCTTAGCTCGCTTTTAAAGCAGTCTTGGCCCTTGTAGCAGCAGTCCATTTGGTGGACCCCCCATCCAGTACTCGTGACAATAAGGGATCAGTATGTTTGATTATATTCGGGTCCTCATGTATTCTCACGATACCAGGAGTACAGGGTGGGGGTCCACCTAAAATCTTCCAGGATCTTCCACCGGGGAAGGGTATTTTAAATTACGGTGGTTATCATTGTATAAGGGGAAGGGATGAGGCTGGAAACTACCATGTAGAGAATAGACATTTGTCACGAGACGGTACGTGAGAAGTGTATGGATGTAAATCGCTACCTGAAAGCTTGAAGGGAGTCCCTTCTGGGTCCAACTCCAAAACCACAAACCCTAAACCCCGGTGCAAACTGCGGCGAGAGGGAGACAAAATCTTCCCTCGTGTCTCGGACCCCCGGACCTAATTGGCTTATGGTTCCATCTTAATCTTCCTTCATAATTATAGTACTGGTATAGGGTAACACAAATAGACCTCAAAATGATATTGGTAATTATTTAGGCCCATATAGTAGGCCTTAGCTAAGCCTGTCAGAGGCAGTGCCAGCATTCCTCTGGAGCTTCCAGGGTTTTAAGATTAATTAGTTGGTGCCAGGCCAGCAGCTGTTGATAAACCTGAACTTCAGCTATCCGTATGAGGGAACCTATATCCTTCATTGTACGCGATTATCATGGAAACTTACCCTGCGTAGGTTCCGTTGGCTGACAGCGGAGCGAATCAAATTCCTTAAGCAGCAGTTTCTTAAAAACATGCGCCAATCTTGCAGAATCCGGAGAATGTGGACCTAAACCCCTAAACCTTGAACCCTAAACCCTAAACCCTCTATAACCTGTCTATAACCCATTATAGTAGTTTCCATTTCATTTTTCATTATCCCCATATAACCCCTATATATACTCTATAATCCCTATATCCTACATCTAATGCGAGATTCCAAAACTTTAGCCAGGCCCTGCTGGGCCAGGTGTACCTCTCAGGAAGAGGGATGTGGACGACATGCTTGCCTGTAAGGTCAGGGCTGTGTATATAGGTGGTGTATGGTTTAGGGGCTTAGGGTTTAGGGGACTGTAGGGATTAAAGGGGTTATGTAAGGGTCTCAAGACATCGCGAATACAGTAATCTAAACGGTGTTAGGCCCCTAAAGCCCCTAATGTTTGTTGGGCCTTGAGGGGTGAGATTTATGGTTTCAAGTTTCTTGGACCTGTTCGGTGCAAGCACATTGTTTCTTACATCACAGTAATGCCATGATTTCGCAGAAGGCGAGCCCAATAATTTGCATTTCTTTTTTTTGCACTACTTCCGCGGTTGCCTTTCGTAACGAGCCCCTCCCAGAAATGGGAACCCTACACCCTATAAACCCTGTTCTCCGTAACTCTCTGCTAAGCAGGCAGAGGAACCTTTCTATCCGGACCTTATAAGGGGTCTCGCTATTTGTAGAAACTCCTATTTTGGTGGTTCCGGATGCTTGTAACTGCCATCGTCTTCCAAAGTCGTTCGCCCACTACCTCAGAAAGCAGTGATTGCCACGAAGCCCAGTGCCAAACACCCACGAAGACCCCCAAGCTGCTGCTAGACGTAAAAGAATCGATGGGGTTGTAAAAAAAAAACCGTGGGTGTGGGCGCTTTAGGGCCACCCATCCGATATCCTTATTTACCGGGCTTTATTTACACACCGTGTCAGGGCCTGTCAGCGTGTGAGTACGAGGGAGCGGCGGCGGGAAACCAGCTCCTTCTTAGACAACCTACGTATCGCCACATTGCTCACTTGACCAGTTGCTATGACAGGGGTCCCATGTTCTGCACTTCAGGTCCTAGGAACCGTGCTACGAAGAGTGCTCAGGAAGGGTCGCTGCTTTTGGGCTCACAGAGTTTCTTGAAGCGCTTCATTCAAGCAATCCTCAACAGAACAGAGGATCGACCTTTCCAAGACCACCTTGACCGCACAGTGCAGCAAATATTCTCCAAGAGGGTCCATGGAAGGAGAATACCCATCTTGAAGCAGAGCTTCGAAGGAGGCAACAAGAGCACTTGTGGTTCTCCATGGTGGCTCAGGTTTCCGCGCAGCTCGTGAGCCTGAACAGTGACAAGAGCAGCGACGAAAAGCTGCTCATGAAGGACAGCGCTTGTGATCTGGATTTGGGCAAAGGGCCCCTAAGCCCTACATCCCAAACATCCTAAAGGCTTTGCCTCCTTGAGCTAGATACCGGAATGTCCTGAACATCCTTTTAAGTGTGTTACCTCCTATCCCATCCAGCCCTAATGAACAATCAAGACCCATCTTTCGGTCCCTAAACCCTAAACTCTAACTAAACCCGGTTCCAGGCCGATGCCAGTAGTCCACTCCCCAATGACGCCTTGAACCCTTAACCAGCAGCAACCCTTAACCCTTACCAGTAACCAGCAGCAATCCTAAACCCAAACCCCTTAACCAGCTTTATCCAGCCTAGCCATGAGCAAGTAATCTAAGCATGAAAAGCAATCTAGGTTCATAGAACTTTTGCAAGGAATAATAGGTTGCTCTAGGCAGGGTTTAGGAATAACTTGAGTTACCCTAAACCCTAAACCCTTCATGAACCCTAAACCCTTAAACCCTAAAGCCCCAAACCTAAACCCTAAACCCTCCACCCTAACCCTTAAACCCTTACTTAACCCTAAACCCTTAAACCCTAAACCCTAACAGGAGCTCGAGACTCCAGAGGAGGTTAAGGCTTCCGAGCCTGCTGCAGAACCCGAGAGCCCTATGCTCGAAGGCCACCCAACAGCTCACTTGGTTTAGGGTTTAGGTTTTGGGGTTTGGGGTTTAGGGTTTAGAGTTTAGGGCTTAGGGTTTGGGGTTTAGGGTTTAGGGTTCAGGGTTTAGAGTTACTGGAAGCTAGTAGGGAATCAGGGAGTATGTAGGGTTTTGGGTTTAGGGTTAGTAGGGATTAAGGCAAGATTACCCCTACATAATAACCCCTACATAATACATTCCCTCATTTCGTACTGACCCCTAATAAGGCAAGAGGGAAGGATGGGTATCAAACGCGCGAAGCAGACGGGCTGCTTTTGTGAGTGGGATTTTTTGAGGGATTGTGGCGGCAGGCATTGTATGTGGTTTAGGGCTCCAAAGCTTCAGCTCGCAGATTTTGGGATTTACGGATCACGCTTGGGCAAATGAGTAGTATTCCAGTTTGGTCATCCTAGAAGCCCTAGTATAGAATAAGACAATACGGCCTCTTTTGGTTACAGTTGTTCAAGAACAACGCTCAGTCAGTCTGTAAATGCGCGCCGTCAACAGGCGCTCAAGTATGCAGAAGCTCAAAAACCTGGCAGGTGTGGGGTTTTGGGCACTCCGGCACAACAGAAGCTCCTTTCTGTCGAGGGTGCCGAACGTCTGGTTTTCCTGCCGAAAATGCGTTTTCGCGGCGTTGTGGACGGAGTTTTACTAACTTTAGGCAAAAAACAATCTCTGTCTTTGACAGGATTGAGGAAATCCGCCGGGCTGTAGGCAAGCTCATGTTTTACGCGCCTCCCTGCACATTCGGCCGCAATGTGCACTGTGGCAGACGAGGAACGTCCGTACAGCGACTGCTTTCGCATCTGCTGCTTGGATCGTGAAAGCTCGCTCTCAGCACCGTCGTCGCCAGCCACCAGCTGCCACGCGTTGCCACTAGGCAGAGCTGCGGGTCGTTTCAGAGCCGCCAAGCGAGCAACAGTCCTTCGATGATCTGGCAATCGAACTCTTCAAAAAATTAAAGGAATTATGGTTTGGGCATGGATGCTCTGGTAAGCGTACTCATCAGAAAACGAAACGGAATTATGGTTTGGGCATGGATGCGCTGGTAAGCGCACTCATCAAAAGATGAACGGAATTATGGTTTGGGCATGGATGCTCTGGTAAGCGTACTCATCAGAAAACGGAACGGAACTATGGTTTGGGCATGGATGCTCTGGTAAGCGCACTCATCAAAAGATGAACGGAATTATCGTTCGGGCATGGATGCCCTGGTCCCGCATGGATGCTTCGGTCACCGAAACGGTGGCAGTGCCAGTATTTCGCGCAGGTTGCAAGGTGCAAAAGTGCTCGAAACATTGCAAGGTCAGCCAAAAAAGCCTCCCGTGTGAAGGCGCGGTCCATACATATTCCTCAAACTTACGTAACATTTTCAGTGCCGACTGGAAAGCCTGCAAGTCGAAGATTCGTATTGCTGTTCTTCGAATAACTGTAGTATACTACTTCTGCTGCTGCTTCTGCTGCTTCTGCTTGTTGTTCTTCTTCCCCTCCTCCTGCTTCTACTACTTGTCCTTCTGCTTCTTCTCGTTTGTTCATCGTGCATTTTTTGTGTCATCTTTGGGGAAAGGGAGGATTTGGCTTTGGGATCAGGACTGGTGTTTCTAATCCCAAAACCCAAAGCTCCAGACCCAAAGCCCCCCATCCCTAAAACCTAGACTCAACCCTAAGCCCCCTTATTCCCAATTCCTGAACCCTAAACATGGAAGCCTAATCCCAAAACCTTAAATCTAAATCCTTGAACGCCTAATCCCTAAACCTTAAACCCCAATCCTCAAGCCCCTAATCCCCCGAACCCTAAACCCTCCATCCCCCTCACCCCTGCACAACCTCCCTGAAGCCAGGCCTGGGCCCAGCCGAGGCCCTGCCAGCCCCCCAGGACCTCCTCGTACAGGTGCGGGGTTTGGGTTTGGGGTTAAGGCTTTAAGGTTAAGGGTTTAGGGGTTAGGGTTTAAGGATTTAGGGTTTAGGGTCTAGGGCTTAAAGGTCTAGGGTTAATTAAGGGTTTAGGGTAAAGGGTTTAAGGGTTAAGGATTTAGGGTTTAGGGCTTTAAGGTCTAGGGTTAAATAAGAGTTTAGGGGTATGGTTTTAGGGTTTAAGGGTTTAGGGCCAATCAAGGACTTAGGTTTTAGGGGTCAGGGTTAAGGGTTAAGGGTTTAGAGTTTGAGGGTTCAGGGTTAATTAAGGGTTTAGGTTTTAGGGGTTAGGGTTAAGGGTTTAGGGTTGCGTATGCAGGGGGCTGTATTAAAGGGTTTACCTAGAGGGATATAGGGGAATGGAAAAGACATTGGAAAGTAGTATAAGGCTAGGTCGGGGTTAGGGGTGGGTCTGGTTCAATGGGGTGATATATATATATATCTCTCTACATGTATCTACATGTATATATACATATATATGTATTTACAAGCGGGGTCAGAATAGTGGGGGCTCAAGTGGAAAAGATAATGGAGCATGATATGGAAGCTCGGGCTATGTAGCGGTTGCTAGGCTATAGGCTTTCAAGGCTTGAGGGTTAAGGGCGAGGTGGGGTAGGTGGGAAACCCAAGTTACAACCCGGCTTACAGTTTACGGGATAATATCCCACAGTCTCTTACAAGTGCCCTTATACATGTAGATGTTCGTGCTGTTTCGTAAGATCTGTCGGATTTACGGATCCTGGTTGTGATCTGGTTGGAAAACCCGAGCTACAATATCATTTGGGGTTTGGGATGTAGGGCGTTTGGGGAGTAGGGTTTGGGATTGGGGTTGAAGGAATGGTACTCTTGCTGGACAAAATCCTGCTTGACTCTCCGTACGGTGTGCTGCCACCGTTCCGGGGTTCGTCCATTTTGTCCATCAAGCGTACGGACTTGGATTCAAAAAGTTGAGTTTGAGTTTCTTAGGGAAGCCTGGATCCCCGTTTGGGATCCGTCTGTCTTTTTGGGTATAGGTTTCCCCGTCCAATTACGAAAAGGTCCTGTCTGCTTCGCAGGGCAAGGGTTCAAGCAGTTCCGAGGAGATCTAGAAGGCTATTAGCGACCTGGGGCTTTGGCTGCAGGGTTTGGGATTCTATGTTTGTACCCTTAATGTGTGTAACCTGAGGTTTTGGGTCCCAAATGCCCTTATTAAGGGCCATATTCCATGATTTAGGGGCCCAAAACCCAAGGGTACAAACCCTATAAGGGTACAAAGGAAAACTCCCTGATACTCTTTTTGTAGGGCATGGGTTTTCATTTGCGTGCTTCGGGCTTCAAGGGCAGGATTTTCTGGGATTAGAGCTTTCAGTACGCATGGGGAGGAGCGTTCGGGAGATCGGGATGGAGGTCTAGGGCTCTTGGGTCTAAGATTCTTTGCAACATCTAAATTGTTTCTAGGGATGTTTTCTATACCTTTTGGGGTGTGCTTTAGATGATCTATAGGGATGTGGGGTTCAGGTTGTAGGGCTGGAATTTGCGAACAAGCTTTACGAGCCTTCTTCTTCGGCCGAGAAAGGAGACGCAAGAAAACAACGATGGGGACTCAGGCGATACAAGGGTTCTTGGATTGCAAGGTGGCGTAAGGGCAGCATTCTCCTCTAGTCTGAGCGAGTTGACTGCTGCAGTTCTAGAGAATCAGCAGTCCTCAAAATGGGATACAGAGGAACACCTAAATCGTCATATTGAGACGTCCCAGTGTTTTCAACCGAGTTCCGCATTTTGGAAGGTGGATCCCGATAACCATCCCCCCCACCCACCCAGCTGAGATTGTTGCCATGGCCTCTTAAGCGAAACATTATTAGCGTCAGGGTTGACATTAGTACTTGAGACTGGCCTATGACCAAAACTACCCTTGAGCCTGCAGAGTACGAGGGTTTAGGTTTTAGGGTTTAGGGGTCAGGGTTTAGGAATGAGGGTTTAGGGTTTAGGAAATGGTTCAGGGTTTAGAAGCCAGGGTTGAGGGTCTAGGGGTTTAGGGTTATAGGGCATCTGGAAATTGCCAACAGGCTTGCAGACCCTGCGGCCGAAATCGATAAACTTCAACTTCGAATTCCCACAGCCTAACAACCCCGAAGCTGAATTCCCCAAAGCTTTTGAAAGCAAGCCCAAGCCCAAAATCCTTAAAGCCTAGATCCCAAACCCAACACCGTAAATCCTTGATCCCTATAGCCTCCCATTCACTCCTGGGTGAATGTGAGTGATTGCTGACAGGATCCAGAGGTGCCCGCCCAAGCAGCCTCTCCTGCGGCAGGCGTATGGGGCTTTAGGGTTGCAGGGTGTAGGGTTTAGGGTTTAGGGTTTAGGGTAATCAAAGTCTAGGGGGTTTATGGCGCTGAGAGTCCGGGGCATCAAGCTAAGTGTTTAGGGTTTTTGGTTGTCAGGTTTCGAACTTGTGCACGGGGCTTGAGGGATGCCAGGTTACACTCCCCCCGAATAGCTGGAACTCGATACTTAGTGCCCTATTGACTGGACAGTAGTTTTTACAGGCCTGGCTTGAGGTTCCATGTCGTGGATGTAAAGTCCTGTTGATTTCATGTTCAGGGATCTGTTGTAGGGGGCTTCTCAGATTTATATAGACAGCGTTAGTTTCGCTGGGACTGCTTCTGCTCAAGGATTCCGGCTGAAGGAATGCCAACTCCATGATCTTAGGGTTTGGGAACACGGCCTGTGCACGGCCGTTTAACTCCGGGAACTGGCCAAAAGCTGCAGCCATACCGTTTTGACGCTTGTCCAATCTGCGCATTGTTGCCCTGACGCTGGTGATCAGGGGACGAAGCAGGCTTGCGAGAGTGACCCTGCCGTGCCCCAGACCCTTGACACGGCCTAAAAGCGGGCCAAACTCACGCTTCAATCCCCACGCATATAATGGTAGTAAATGGTAGCAGGGACAGCACGAAACCCTGAGCCCCAAGCCCTAAACCCCAACCCTGAACTCCTAAACCCTAAACATCCTAAACGCAAATCCCCAAACCTTCTATCTCCAACCCTAATAGCCTGACCCTATAGGGCTACTATTTTACACAGTTTTAGGGGTTTAGGTAAACCTTACACCCAACGCCGTGTGGATCTTATGACACAGGCGCAGACTCCCAGGAGCCTTGGGCGGCGGGCTTCCCCCCACGCAGGGAGTCGGATGGCCAGGACATGTGAGTTGCTTTTTTGTGACCCTTAGGATTTAGGGTTTAGGGTTTAGGACTTGGGGATGTAGGGAGTTGGGGTTTCGGGATTTTGGGATTTGGGGATTGGGGTTTAGGACTTTGACCTTTGGGGTCTAGGGATGACGTTTAGCGTTTTGGGATTTAGGGATTGGGGTTTAGGGTTTAGGCTTTTCTTGCTGTGGGATCGAGGGGTTGGGGCTAGGGGTTTAAAGGCTTAGGGATGCAAAGGGCTTAGGGATTTAGGGACCGATGGATTTAGGGATGGGGGCTAGGGGTATAAGGGCTTAGGGAGTTCAGGGTTGAGGGATTTAAAGCCTAGGATCTAGGCGTTAGGTTTTAGGACTCTTGGGAGGTTTTGAGGGTTGGGGCTGTGGCCTAGGGATTGAGGGATCTAGGGTCTAGGGTTGAGGTTCTATAAGGTTCAGGTCTCAGGGTTTCTTGGCTGTTCAGGCTAATATGACCCTAATAGAACCCCAATATAACCCTAATATAACCCCAATATAACCCGAATATAACCCCAATATTGGGATCTCCTTAATTAGGGCTTGCCGCTTCGGGCTCAGCATTCGCAGCTTGCGATTGCAGATTTTTTGTCTCCAGGTCTGGGGTTCAAAGTTCAGGGTTTAGAGCGTAGGGTTTGAGGGATGGCCTCAAGGAAGTAGGGTGATGCATTGCTTCAGTCTGACAAAGTTCTGCAGTCTTTGTAGGGACTGCAATGGGTTCCTCTGGAACGAAGGCATGTTCCAATCCCTGCGAAAACAGATTGCTAGGGCCTCAGAGCATGAGTAAGGAAAGGGCACGAGACCAGCGGCAAGGATAACAGCCAGAATGATGCTGCTCAAAGTGATACAAAAATGTTACATATATGATCCCAATATACCATCGTAGCTTCCATTTTCTTTTCCACTACCCCAATTTAATCCCAATATACTATAGTAGCTTCCATTTTCTTTTCCAGCATCCCAATATACTATTTCAAACCATTGTTTGGATCGCGCTTTTCACAGCACAGTGAGGATAAGCAGTTTCTAGAAAGATGAGATCGACTGTGGTTTATTCGAGGGCGTGTCCGTGAGGAACATCAGTATGTGAGGAACCTCCTTACGTACGTGCGTTGTGGGCTGTCTTGCTGTTAGTTTCCGGTAGATGCACTACATCTTGCATTGCGAGTTCATAGACAGCCGTTGCGTCCGAGCTTGTTGTTAGAATGCTGGAACGTCTCCAGCAGCAGTTCCCAAGACAATAAGAGCGATGACAACAAGCTTAGGGAATTAGAAATGGCAAGGATACCATGTTCATGCTTAGGCCAAGAAGTACAGATGATAAATGCTCTGAATGGCGACCTTCTTGCATCAGTCCTACAAGAGAAATTGAGTGGAAGTAGTCGAACAAGTGATACCCCCTCCCAAAAGCCATACCTCACTCATTGTTGTCGAAGATGTTCTGTCACGTGCCCAAAAGAGATGCTTTGTCAAGCTTTATTGGATACTACTACTTGCTACTGCTGCTACTGCTGCAATGCCCCAGCTGCTTCCCTGGTGAAGGATACCGGAGCTGAAGCACCAAGAAAGCTTCATGAGAAGGCGATAGACCATCCCAAAAGTGATGCCCCCCAATCAGAGTTCCGCTCCAGAGCATCTGAATTTAAAGATTGCTCAGATATGGCAAGATGAGGACGATCAATGCAGCACGGGAACTGGACGTAATATGAGGAAAGGGACGTCTGTTCACATGCGGAAGTTCCTTTTCTAAAGGGTACTTCCTCAGCAGAGCCGAATCGGCAATGCTGCGCAGTATTACTGCGTGCGTAGACTACCTAGTATTGGGTGTAGAACTGCAAGCATGGTCTCCCGGACGCCTTAGCACGTTCGCGCAGGATTGGGCGGTTTTCCCTACGGCAGACGGCCAGCAGTAGCTGGATGTCCCGCGCTTGGCATGTGGCAGTGTGCCATGATGATCGCTCTTAGGAGGTCTGTCTGGATGACTCACCCGAGCACGTGGAAGGTTCATGTCCGCCTGTGAAGTTTCTACATTCTCTACTTAAAAGAATCATGCACATGAAGTGTTTGTGGTCCCTCTTCGGGGTCTCTTTCCATGAAACCTTAAACCGAATACCAAACCAAAATGTTCAACCCTAAGCCCCCTAAGCCCTAAACCCTTTCCCGTACGCCCAAGATGAAGGCCCAACGCTTCCCAGGTCGCCAGAACCAGCCTGGCTGACTGACACCAGCTGCCGTGCTGTAGGAAGCCCTGCTGGTGTTTAAGGGGGAGCCTCGGAGTGATAATCGAAACCCCTAAGGGTTATTGGGGTTCTATTAGGGTTATATAGGGGCCATATTAGGGGTTATATAGGGGTAGTGGAAAAGAAAATGGAAACTACTATTTAGGGTTTAGGGGTTTTCAGGTCTAAGGCTTAGGGTTGAAGGTTTAGGGATTAGGGTTTGGGGCTTAAGGTTTAGGGTTTAGGGTTAAGGGATGGGTGTTCTTGGGGTATGTATGGGGTGTTAGGGACACAAGACGGGAATGTATGATGATTATATAAGTATATCTATGGAGATCCACTCCCCACTCCCCCTCAAGCACCAGTAGGAAGCCGTCAAGGGATGCACCTGAGCCCCTGTCTTGCTGAGGCAACCGAAGAAACAACTATGCAAAATGGCGGTGTAGATGCTTTAGGCTTTGCATTTGAAGGGGAATAATAGTAGAATTATTAGTAAAAGTAAGAATGATGGTTATATGGTGGGACTATACCAGAAAGGGTGATCGTCGATTCCGAAGACTGGCTTGCGTTTAGATTTTGCTGCCCATTTGTGGTGGGAGCAAGTATAGAATATGAAAGGGATGGAAATGGGGTTCGAGCCAGAGTTTTTCTGGATTCCCAATGACCGTTAGCCCCAATCAGAAGGCAAACGTACATCACATGGCACAAGTTTTTCGAGGTGCGACTGTGCTTCATATGCTGCCAAAGGCTTCAGCCAGAGCAACGAGGTGTTCCCAGGAATTTCCAGGCGAGGTTCACTTTAATGGGTAGGGGACTTCTGGCATGTGGGACTGATTGATTGTGTAGGGGATTCCTGGTAACATGATCCCCTTTCAACTCCTAATATTTCTAGGGTCCAAATGGCATCCCTCTAGTAAGAAAGTGAGATGTTTTCAGTTGAGCAAAACTACTGTTATAGCAAATTATATAGGTGTTATCGTGGCATAGTAATCTGCTGATCTAAGAGCCTCAAGCAGTTGCCAGAGGCGGCCGGGAATTTGGTAGAATGCCAACCGACTTTCCGGCTTACTGTTCCTGATGTGGGATGGAGCGTCTGGGTCCCAGACATGGAGCCCAAGAGTATGTAGTTAGGGTTGAGGGTTTAAGGGTTTAAGGGTTTAAGGGTTTAGGGTATAGGGCCTGGCTTTTTATTCGGCTAATTCAAAAAAACCTGAAGACCTCTATTTTAACACGCTTGCGCAGCGAAGCCGCAAGTGGCAAGACCGATCTCTTGCACCCAGTATGAAAGCCTGGATAGTCTTCCATAGAGTCAGGGTCCACCTATTATGCACGGAAACCATTTCCTTTACAAGTTTCACAGAGACTTGGAGGTTGTACTAATAATGCAAAATACCCGTAAGGATGGAAAACGACAAGGAGTGTTTGAGGTTTGAGGTTTTGGCAACTTCCGACTGCCTGAAACATGGGTAGCTGTTTCAAGTCTCCTGAAATCGGATCCCACATCAATCCCATTTGGGAACCAGTCAGCCGAATCGAACCAGGAGGCCAGAAACCTTCTACTGCCTCCTCGGATGGTTTAAAAGAGCTGTGTGCGGTTTCGGGCAGGGTTTGGGTTCAAGTGGTTACGGCTCTATTGGTTGGGGTTCCATGCTATCATCGACATGGTTGGGATCTGATGATAACCGTTCAGGGCTGGGAGCTTGGGAATGATCGGTCAAGAAGGCTGGATGAGGATTGCTTGCAGGCTGGGTGGCTTCAAGCCAGCCACTACAAGCAGGGTCTCGTTTGTGCATTTCAATCAGAAACCGGAAGAACGATCCAACCATGTCTAGACACGCAAGGCCCTGAATGTATCAATGCACCGTAGTTTCGACGGCTCATTGTCAATAGGCAGAGTACCCAAGAAGGGGCCATAATTTTCACAACTGCGATTCTAGTATCCCACCATTCCAAATCTAAGCTACTCCCAGCACAATTACGAAGCTCAAAGCTAAGCCCGTACAATACGGTTTAGGGTTCCAGGAGAATCCTTGTACCCTTGAATGGGGATATATGGTCCTTAATAGTGGGTATACAGAGGGTAGATGGAGGGTTTAGGGTTCAGGGTTGACCCGATACCCTATGTCTGGGCTGTAGCCATTACGGCTCTGCGAGACACAGCATGGAAGGTTACAGTCAGTCGAAGGCTGGGCATGCTAGTAATCACTTGCAGGCTTTTGACATAGTGGTTTGGGTTTAGGGATGGTATGTTTCTTGCAAAACTCCCCCAACATTGGGGGGCACTTTTCTGTACTGCATTCCGAACTAGTACTGATACTCTTTTCACCTCTTCCTTGAGTCTAATGATGCTCGCGTAGAATTTAGGGTTTGTCTTTTTGCCGGTATTGCCAGGTGCGGTGTTGTTTCTGTTCTTACACTAGTCAGTGCGTTTGCTGAATAGCCGCTACCCATAGCACGAGAACCCTGCCTCCCAAAAAAAAAAACTCGGTCAGCAGAGCAAATTTCTCTGATCCTAAACTCACCCTGCCTCCTGATGAGATCAGATGAGGTAGGATTTTCCTTATCGCTTTTGTGAGTAGATGTAGGGTCCCTCAACAAAGAGTATACAGTATTGCTGGCTGCATATATGCATGGGGTGTCCAACTGGAGGACTACCAGTAAAGGTCATGGGTCATTTGGTACTTTCCCAAAGTAAAGGGAACCCCAATATGGACCCCAATATACTATAATCCCTATTATGCGCCCCCCCAAAAACGGGACCCCTAATTTTGGGAAACCCCACCAGTCTCCAATTTCTACATCTTGAAGGGGGGGCGGGCAGTGCAATGTCGATTTTTTGGGTATTGGATTACTGGGTAGGCCCCTGGGATATTTGATATTTTCCCGACTGGCTTTAATAGGGGACCCTATATACTATTATTTTCAAAGGGTTTCAGGGGCCAATCCAGATTATCGTCTTGACAGCGGATGTCCTGCGATCCAAAACAGGGAACCTAAAAATGATACTGAATCAGTAATCGGCTCGCTAATTTTTACGCACCAGGAGATCTGAGTCCAACAACAACCTACCTTGGGCCCTGAAGGCATTCAAAGTTGGTCCCTCAAGACCCTCAAATCTACAAATGGCGCATAATTCAACATTTTCAAGTCTTCAGACAACACCTCATTGATTCGGGCTAGTTGGCTCCCAGGGGTGTTCTGATAGTTCACCATTCGCGTTTCTAGAAGATCCCCTCATTAAGCCATTGTGATTCGTGGGTTGCCTAAACAATGCGGCCTGAAACTGCTTTGGGGGGCTCCAGCTTTCTTGGAGCCCAAAGTTTAGGATTTAGGTTTTAGGGTTGTAGGGTTCAGGGTTAAGAGTTTAGGGTTTAGGTTTCAGGGTTTAAAGTTTAAGGCTTTGGGGTGTAGGGCTTGGTCTTGGTGCCTAGCTTTTTTTTCCCTTCGAATTACGGTTGTGGGGTTTTAGGGTTGAACCGCTTGCGCGGCTCCTCAGCGTTGAAACTTTATAGCTTAAGCTTTAAGGCTCTGGGGTGTAAGGCTTCAGGGTTTAGGGTTTGCCTTTATGATAACTTTAAAAAGGAATGAAATGCCCTCCAGATGTTCATTGCTAGGCCTTGACGGCCCTACATTGATTGGCAATGCCCCTAAGCAGGACCAGAGAAAGGCCAAAAGGATTCACGACTATTACTGTATCGTGGTCTATTTCGTAGGATGTTAGTATAGGGCTTGTGTGAGTGTATGCAGGCTTTCTTGGAGACACTGGCAAGTGTCCATATTGGGTCTTCAATGCGAGAGAACATAAACTAAAACGGTGGGCCATGCGCAAATTTGTATGAAGAGGCTTATAGATGTTGACTGCGCAGGACCCCCGTATTTTAGGAGCTGAGCCCCATTGCAAGCACCTTTCATGATTTCTTGACATCCCAGAACGCCCTCCGTATACACGAGGTAGCATCTTGGTTTTAAGAAGATATTCAAAAAGGCGCCTTTCCAGTTGGAAGGCCGGTGCGGAAGCGGCATGCTGATGTTGACCTAAGACGGTCCTCAAGCAGTCGTAGAGTTGTCATGTTAGGTGGGGGGCTTAGGAGGAGGCCTAGGCATTCTTGAGATTAGAGCTGTTTTTGGTGCATGCCGTGGCTGTGAGAGCTTCATGAAAGAAGTATGCGGGTTATGCAGTGTAGGTTTTCATGCTTTGTCGAAGACAGAGGTGCCCTAGCAAGTAGTGAGCGATGGAAACAGTAAATGCCAATTAACCACCATGAGAGAGAAGCCGCGTGAGTTGCTCATGCAATTTCTTTATATAGATCTCCCCGATAATGGAGAATCGACTGGAAAAGAAAATGGAACATGAAATGTAAACTACTATAATGGACTCACATAGTATTTAGGGTCCTATAATGGTAGGCCCCAGGAATAGATTTTTCCCCAGTATATCATGATATGAAACTGAGGCTGTTCATTGTGAAGGAGTGGCGGGCGGAGCTTTCATTATGGGAAGGGGATGAGAGTCCCTACAAGTAGAGTATAGCATACTTTGGCATGCTTCCAGACTTTACCGTATCTAGGTTTTTATTAGCTTCACAGATCACTTAGCTTACTCTCATTTCGCATCTAGGGCCAATCATCCGCAACCCAAGATCCTAAACCCAAGCCCTGAACCTTAAACCCTTAAACTCCATGTTTTCAAGCCCCACAACCCAAAACCCAAATTCTGTAATTCCTGAAGACCTAAGCCCAGAATGGATCCTGGCAGGGAGGATGTGTTCTTCGGAGCTTCTCAGCGGGCATGCCAGGACAATGCGAGCAACGTGGCCTTGCTTTGTGGAATTGAGTTTCTTGAATACTTGGCTGCTTTATTTCTCCTCAGATTTACTGCTGGGTCTCAGACTTCAGCAGGAAAGGTTCGGGTTGGGACCTAGGCTTGAGATTGTTGTTTTTGGATTTCCCGTTTGAGCGCATTTTTTTGGAAGACGACCCCCTCCTATCCCATCATCATCATCATCATCATCATCATCCACGACATCGAAATAGTTAATGTTCATTGGCCGTTCGGTGATTGCTCCTGAACCCGCCGCTACGGCGCCGCTACCAGAAATGGGCCATAAGGAATCTCAGAGCTGATGTTAAGTGTGAAGCTTTGCTAGGGCTGCCAAAGTTCATACAAATTTTGCGAATCCCACAACGATGATTACAAGAAAGGAGATCGATTCATTTCTGGTGGAATAGTTATCCTTCCATTATTCTTATAAACCGACCCATAATATGTGGTGACTTAGAATCAGTTCCTTGACAGCAACCCAGTAACTCAAATATCTTCGGTCCTCATACAGCAAAGTCGAATTGTATGCTCTGAGCATGGACAGAGCGGCAGATCAGGCCGGCCGACCGGCCGCCGCGATGTACGCAGGTCACGTCATAGCAACATCCAGTATACAGCTCCAAGTGCCTTAAGAAGCTCACCTCAACGTCTGTGACAAAGCGCAGCACATGACAATGGTTCAGCACTTGGCAATGAACCATCTAACTGACAAATTCCGTTTCCGACGGCCGAGGCACCCCTGCGTCCTTTTCTCGGGTCCACCAAGCACA
This sequence comes from Symbiodinium pilosum, assembly GCA_905231905.1. Lineage (NCBI taxonomy): Eukaryota > Dinophyceae > Suessiales > Symbiodiniaceae > Symbiodinium > Symbiodinium pilosum. Next base: position 61,907 of record CAJNIZ010035269.1, read on the forward strand.
GCAATTCAGCTGACCATAATTTCATGTTAAGCTCTCATGACTCATGACTACCGTTCAGCTTCTGTTTCAGAAGCATCTATTACATGAATTCTCAAGGGCTAAACCCAAGCTGAAATGCTCCTTAACATGGATTGGCAACTGTTCTACAACCTCGGGAACAGACGAAATGCATCAGCTGTGTTCATGCTTGAAACAGGTCCCTGACAGAGGAGCCTTCACGAAGCCATAGATCCATCAGCATCCTCCGAGATTTTTCACCATCCTCACAACGCACCCGAGACCCCAGGCAGGGTGAGATTCCGAAGCGGACACTGCTGGGACGTGCATCTTGGCGGATCATCTTGCTAGTCTCCGGCAGTACCGGGGCTTACTCAGAACAAGGGTGTCAGGTAGATGTTTAATCAAAGAAAAAGCTAGGGGTTATGTCCCTTTGTGGTTGGTTTTGGTCGAGGCTCGTATGGCCCACATGTTCTTCTAGCTGGATGCTGTGGCCGTGCAACCCAGACTGCGCTCCCTCCTGCTTCTCATCCCATAAGCCCTTCCTGCATGCAAGGCCCGGGGTTTCTCTTCACAGTGGGGTAGGAGACTGGGTGGGCTATCCTAGACAGATGGAAAGGAAAATGGAAACTATCATGGTTCTTTATCATTGAGGACTGGCCCAAGAAGCAGCTGGAGTGGTGTAGTGTAGAACAACGGCGAACACAGCGGCAGCAATAGGTAGCCCAGCATTCTGCGAAGTTGCCCAACTTTCGCCTAAATTTGAACCCCATAGGTCGTGTGAGTCCAGCATGCGCCTTGGGAATGCCAAGGTCTCTCCTGAAACTTCACCCTCAAAGCTCGCCGAAGCTTTGACAAGATATGGATAGGTGGGTCTTGGCATGCCCCCGGTAGTGGTTTCAAGAGGATCCTACATTCTATGTAGAGCACCCTACTATCCCTATATAAACCCCTATATAAACACCCATAGAAGCCCTATATAACCTCTATATAGTCCCCTATACCTGGTGGTACTAAGAGCCAACCCAGATCAAATTCAGGTTTGGGAAAGGACCCTTGTCCGGAAAGGGCTAACGGATGGGTAACGGGAATGCAGGTTTCGGATTTTGGCGCTGTTGCGTTGCAAGTTGTGTTTGGGCTTAAGGGTGCAGCCTAAGATGGAAGGTCTAACGTTCGGAAAGGTTCTGTGGAAGCCCGTTCGATGGCGGTCGACAAAACCGAGCGGAGATGTGTTGGGGCTGTTGGGGTCTACTGCTCGGAATCCATGCGGTTCAAAGAAGCGCCTCCGAATTAGAGCCCGACTGATTTTGGAGTAGTTGTGGCCACGTCTTCGTGGCACTTTTGTTGCTCTTCCAGCACTTCCCTTCTAGTCCCTCATTTTTGTCTATACCTTTCCGGAATAGCAGGTTCCAGAGAAGGCCTTGGGCTCTCCGCGCCAACTAACAGTAAACAGCAAGTTTGATCACAAATCATAACATACCCAGGCCAGAATAGCCTTGCAGTGTAGGACTGAGGGAGGCGAGAGGAGGGACCCCGGATTTTGGAAATGCCCCCTGTGTGGGCCCCTGTGGACTATGGATGCATGTTTGTCTCATGTGAAGTGTCATTTCAGGCAATAGAACCTACGAATGCTAGTTGCATTGCATCAGCAGCCTAGGAAACTGCTCGATCCCTTAAACCGGTATCTGTTTCCTGCCGTTGATGCTACAAATTATGGCGCCACCTTATGTGCGACATCGAGCTGCCCTGTGTCTGAAGGTTTAGGATGGTCTGGTGTGCGTACTTGCTTTCATTCTCACAAGCATAAAGGGGGCCATCTAAAACTACGTACAAGAGCCTCAGAGGCTGAACTCTAAAACCTGGAATCTCGAGGATTGCTTTCACGATTTGGCCTGGACTATCCAACAGTTCCTAGCTGGCACCAGCAGACTGTTTCGGAGTTCCAGGGCTATATAGGGGTTACGTAGAGTCTCGGGCTTGGGGTTCGGAATTTGGACTTGGTTCAGGATTGAGGCGTAGGGTTCAAGGTATCCTGGATGCATACGTGTTGATCTAGGAAACGGATGTTTCAGCTCTTACAGGGACTTCGTACGGCTTATATTTGGCACTATAGGAAACACCCCCTCCCTCGGATGGAACATGGTCTCTATACCGTGCCCAAGCAGAAGAAATGAATCATTACAGAGACATTTAGAAGCAAAGAGAAAGCGTTTGCAGTGCAAATCACTGGCGACGCTAAGCTCATAATCTCAACCCCACACCGAGCCCCAAATCCAAAACCCAAACCTCAGACTCAAGCCGCACACCCCTAAGCCCCAAATCTGAGGTCCCTGCAAGCCAGCCCCACAGAAGATTCTGTTCACATCCTCCTTGCAGCGCGGGGCTCCAGGAGCGTGCTGATCCAGGCCATTAGCGGAGGGGGCGGGTTTGGGGCTCATCCAACTCTTAGGCTCTACAGCCAATCGTCTAAGGGCGCCCTACCCCTAAATCCGAAACCCTAAGTCTTAAGCAGACCCACACTCTCCAAAATCTCAAGCCACGAGACCTCCCCCAACCGCCCTAAAACCCTCAAACCTACCCGAAACCCAGAAAGCATCCTTTAAGAGTGACAGCGGTCCATGGGGCTCCATGTTAGTTGGCTAGCCCTCAACCCCTACATATCCCTGTAAACCCATCAGAAGCCCAATATAAAATCCCGTAAAGCCGTGAGTTTGGAGAGAGGGTCGGCCTTTCTATGCAGGGGGTAGGCCTTTTTCGATTTGGGGGTTTAGGGTTCATAATTCAGGGTTCAGGGTTTGGGGTTTAGAGTTTAGGGTGTCGGCTTCGGGGTTTAGGGTTTAGAGTTTAGGTCGGCCTTTTTGCTATTTAGGGTTGAGGGTTAAGGGTTTAGGGCTTATAGTTAAGGGTTTAGGGTCTGGGGTCTAGAGTTTAGGTAGGCCTTTTTCTGTTTAGGGTTAAGGGTTCAGGGTTTATAGATACGGGTTCAGGGTTTTCGCGTCTGGGGTTTAGGGTTTAGGGTGTGGGGTTTAAGGTAACACCTGCTGCAGGTCCTCTTCGATCATTCGAGGCAGAACGGCTTGCAGCTCCTGGACATCCTGGCCAGCAACTTGCAGGTTGCGGTTTCGGTTTGCAGGGATTTAATCATTCCCTTAATGGTTTAGGGTTTAGGGGGTTTAGGGTTTAGGGTCATGTCCTTAATGATGAGTCCCCCCAGTCTTATAATAATGATAAATATTCCCCTGGTATATCATGGTATTCTTATACCAGGATAGATTAGGACCTAGGGGTATTCATGATTAGAGGGTGGGGGTCCATTGTTGTGGGGAGAAGAACAGTACTTTAGTAATGTAGTCATATTGCAAGATGCTAATATGGTCCTGTTTAGGGGTCTATGGGGTTAGGGCCGGGGATTAGCGTTGATGTTTTGAGGGTTTTGGGCTTTCTGGGTTCAGGGTTCCGAGTTTGGTTTGCGGAATTAGGTCGGGGCTTTAGGGTTGAGGGGCTTGGGGTTGCTGGTTTGAAGATGGGCCCTCAACCGAGAGCCCTAAGGTTGCCAGGCTTCAGGGCTTAAGAGGTTCGGGGTTGGGGGTGTAGGGTCTAGTGTAAATTAGAGTTACATCCCTATGTGGATTTCTCTTAGAACGATGGCAAAAGGCAGGATCAAGTGCTCAGGGTTCTGTGGCTTCGCGCTTGCGGGTTTGGAGTTTGGTGTTACGCGGCTAGGCTTGAAGCAAAGCTTGTGATCCTGTGAGTTTGATGGATAGTTTAAGAGGACCGCCCCACTCTGAACAGGGATACAATAGGAAGATGCTGCAATAGGACCCTAGCATGGGCCTTATTATCCCGTATAGCCACTATTCAAAGGTAGGAAGTTAGTATTTCATCTCCTGATCTGGGGCGTGAGCAGACGTCTACCTGAAACTCCTACCTGCCACAAGAGGTGCCTTTTGCCAATCGAGTAGTGTGGTTACGAGGCCTTGCAACCAGCTCTAATCCAGAAACGCGTTGCGCCCAACAAATCTACCAGACTTCCACGAGACTTCCAGACCTTGCCGCTTATCTCATTTTGGGGAGAACGGGACAATGGAAAGAAAGTTTATTATTGAGGGGCTTAGATATTGTGTACATAGGGGACATATAATGTCTTCAGGGATGTCAGCCGGGACGGTGCGCGTTTGGGATTTCCAACGTGTCTTTATCACTAGGAGACGACAGCTTAATCAAGGGCTGGGTGTATTCATTTGGTTTGGGAGATTGCGTGAGCATGTCTAGGATTTGTTGAGCCCCGGCTTTTCTAAGGACCGTTGCCGCCCTATCTTACAGGTTCCTAGTAGGGAATAAGGGAATATAATCCCTTTATGATAGAATATACTCCCTTATCTCCTACTCAGAACCAGTTAGTTAATCACACCACCAGATTCCGGTTGCAATGCTCCCAGGGCGCATCCGGAAGAAGCCAAAGGTGGAACAACTGAATACACAAGATTCAGACTTCCGGGTGGTTAGTAGGGAAAAAGGGAATATATTCCCGATATAGAACATTCCCTTACTCCCTACTAGCAACCAGTAAGTAGAGCACGATTGCAGGTCTTGGAGGACTTGGCACGCGACCGGGAGGGCAACGAACAAGTCACAGGAAAGATGCTGCAGCTGAATGAGTCCATTTACCTTCGAAGGATCTCGCCCCAGGTGGACCTGGAGCAATCATATTGCTGATATTCTCCTGCTATTATCGTGGTATTACCACTACCGGTACCAATACCTCTACCACCACTATCACAAACACTACCACTATGGTGCACTACTAGCCGAAGCCGCATACCCGCACCAATCAATACCGTCAAAACCACATGCGGGTGACCGCCACCACTGCATGAAGCAAGGATGGTAAGCACGGAACAAAGAGGCTCATGTGTTTAGGGTTTAGGGTTTAGGGCACAGGCATGTTCGGCTTGCCACTCCAAGGTCAGATCTAGTCAGGTCAAGCAGTCAAGGCGCAGAGCAGCTGGCCTGGCATTTCGTCACGCGGGCCTGCATGATCGCCTCCCCTTGGAGATTAAAGTACTCGATATAGGTAGGCGCGTAGCCCATATTTATGAGAACCGCCTGTATGCATGTGTGTGTGTATGTATATACACATAATCGCTTCCTCATATTAATAAACCCCCCCCCCTAATAATAAATAATAAATCCGGGAACCCAAAAATTCCTCATGAGCAATTT
>CAJNIZ010035280.1:0-20249 GCA_905231905.1 Symbiodinium pilosum
CCGGCTTCGGCGCGTTCGCCCTGCTCGACGACCCCGGGCTCACTCAGTTTAGGGTTTAGGGTTTGGGGTTTAGGGTTTAGGGTTTGGGGTTTAGGATTTAGGGTTTAGGGTTTAGGGTTTAGACCCCAAAAGCAGGTAAAATAATGGCGCAAAAACCTCTATAAAAAGCCCGAAACGCCATTATTCTACATACTTTGGGGGCCTAGGTACCCTAAGGGTCCAAGAGCCCAAGAAGGGTTCAGGGTTTAGAGTTAAGGGTCCAAGAGCCCGAGAAGGGTTCAGGGTTTAGGGTTTAGGATTTTAGGGTTTAGGGTTTTAGGATTTTAGGATTTCAGGATTTAGGATTTTAGAATTTTAGGGTTTAGGAGTTTAGGATTTTACTAGTAGGGTTTAGGATTTAGGGTTTAGGATTCAGCGTTTAGGGTTTAGGGCTTAGGATTTAGGAGTTAGGGTTTAGGATTTAGGGTTTAGAGTTTAGGTCCCCTTTCAAAGGGATCTCTAGGGATATATAGGGACATATAGGGTTTAGGGGTTAGGGTCCGAGTACCCGATAATTAGGTAGTCGGGATTTGGGAATAGCAGTGGTAGTACAGGATTTGGGTAAGTGTATGATGATTGCGCACGTGGACCCTTAGGGCAAACCCTACACACGAAACCTTAGGTACTTGGTTTCTTGGGGTTAGGTCTGACTTTGAAGCTCTCACGTCATATGGAGCCGGGGAGTGTAAGGGTCTGGGTACACGTGTGCATGTTCCTGAACTGAAAATCAGGCGGCCAAGGTTTAGGGTTAGGGTTTGATAAGGACGCCTAGATAGCAGCGTGTATGCCCTACCTAAGACCAGCAGCCTCTACCTACATTGCCTCGGAATTCGTTGTGAATCCATTGCTTGTTAGCTGACAGCTGGGACTTTCGTCCTGGTTCACGCCTACACCCTGAGCACCTACTACTAAACCCTAAGCCTGAGGCCTTAAACTCTAGACCTGAAACTCCGGACCATGTGAGCTGCAGCTGCCAAGCAGGACCATATGAGCTGCGCAAAAACAGACCCTAAACCCTAAACCCGAAATAGTAGTTTCCATACAGCCCCACTATAACCCTATAATCCCTATATAACCCATTATAGTAGTTTCCAATTTCTTTTCCATTAACCCCATATAACCCTAAACCCCAAATAGCAGTCTTCATTTTCTTTTCCATTATACCTATATAAACCCAATTTACCCCTATAATCCCTACATAACCCTTATACAGCCCTAAACCCTAACCCTTACCCTAAGGGTCCAAGGAGCCAAAGAATAGGGTTTCAGGGCCCAAATACCATTAATACTATAGTATTTGAGCCCTAAAACCCTATTATTTGGGTCCTTGGACCCTTAGGGAAACCCTTATATAATATACGACTGTATAAGTACCTAAGGGTCCAAGGACCCAAATACTAGGGTTTTAGGGCCCAAATACCATGAATACTATAGTATTTGAGCCCGAAAACCCTATTATTTGGGTCCTTGGACCCTTAGGGATATAAACGGTCTAAGGCCACGAGTCCCCGATTTGGACGCTGTTTGGCTTTGAGGGCGCGAATTACATCGTCGGCGCGAGTTCGGTGGCACAGATTTTTGCAACTGCGAGAGTCCACAGAGTCCTAGGGTTTAGGGCTTAAGGCTCAGGTTTTGGGGCAGAGTCCAGGGCCAAGGGTTTTTGGAGTTTGCAGTATGCACAGACAAAAGCTCCCAGTACCATTATAGGATATACTTAGGGCCATAGATTCTGTGTTCCCATGTAGCCCGAAGGGTCCAGGTCCTTCATATTTTTGTACTTACCAAAGATCTTTACGACAACTACTAGTACAAAAATCCCTAGTACCTAATGTTATTGGGCACTTGGATCCTCGGGGTGGGTGTTTTTCTGCTTGGCCATATCTTATAGAATCCCCGAGCCCTAAACCCTGACAGAAATGCTTTTGAGCCTTCAGGTTCACGTTTTGAGCATGCAAGGATGGGGCTAGGTCTGAACGTTGCGCCAGGAAACGTGGATTTAGGACTTAGGGTTTGGGGCTTTGGGTATCCTAACCCTGTGGCTCCATGTAGGTGCTATTCGTAGACTTCAGGGCCCAACATACCTACGAATCATGAGCCTCCCTGCTATCTAGGGTTCAGGGTTCAACTTGAAAGCCAACCCTATGAGTTCCTTCAAGTTGCAACCAGATTTCTTTGCTCTTCCCGCCAATCAGAGTCAGTAAATACCAGACCTCAGCGCTAGCATGAGGCAATGCCTGCTGCAGTGTGCAAGCCCATGCCCAGAGGGTCCAAGTACCCAATAATTAGGTACTTGGTTTTAGTGTAGTAATAATTTTAGTGCAGGTTTTGGGTAAGTATATGATTATTAGGTACTTGGACCCTTAGGGATGCAAGCAACCCGAATTAACGTAATGCTGAAACAGTCTCAACTTGTAGGCTGTCCAGTCCAGGTTTAAGTGTAGAACCTACCACCTGACCCAAAAAGCAAATCTCCCCCCTGAAGCTTGTTCAGTACATATAAAGTAAAGAACCGCAAAAATTCTCGGAACCGTCCTAGTCACACCATTTAGGATGCAGTTTTGGCGACGCCTGCTACAGAATTAGTGGTTGAGGGGCGGCAAGTGGCTCCATTGGGTTGAAGCTACTCAACTAAAACCGAACGGTTTTATTGTTGTGAGGCCTGGCAAGCCCGTTATCTTGCATTTTTACTGAAACCCTAAGGGTCCAAGTACCTAACAACCATATACTTGCCCAAAACCTGTATTATAGTTACTATTGCCCAAGACCCAAGTCCTCAACTATTCGGTACTTGGACCTTCAGATTAAGGAGCCCAGTCCGGGCACCAAAAAAAAGAGTCTGGTGCAGACCAGCTACCTACAGCAACCTAGACCTCCAGACAAGGCAAAGCCATAAGGGTCCAAGGATCCAAATGATGGGGTTTTAAGGCCCAAATACCATTCAGATTATATTGTTTGGGCCCTAAAGGCCTATTATTAGGGGTCCTAGATACACGTATATAATCCCCATATATCCCTAGATAGTCCCCCTATAACCCCTTTAAAAGGGACCCTTATTATTATGGTCCTTGGACCCTTAAAGGAAGAGAAGCACTCCCCACGAACCCACGCATGCAAGCTTTTGTTATGGGTTTAGGGTTTAGGGTTAGTGCTGGTACCTATAGAAATTGTTGATGGACGAAATCTTGCACCACCTTATGTTCCCTATAGCTCCAAAATTCCAGTATGGAGGGGGGTGGAATTTAAGTGTATGATTTGTCCTAGGTTGGAAGTAGGATCAGTCCTTCTGGCTCACTACAATACGAAGTACGAAATAGAGCACAAACCCATATCCTAATTCAGGAATGTTGTGTGGATACCTTAGGAATGTGCCGCGCTACCTTGGGTGATTCCCCGTAACAGTAACTGTCCTTGAAGATGATTTATTCCAAGGTAACTGCAACATAATTCCTACGACCTCCTGTTGTGCTGCGAAGCTCTCTTCCGTTACCGAAAAATCATAACTTCATGCATCTTTAAATATCCGTATATACCCCTGTGAAAGCCTGTATAACCGTATGTAACTCTGTACAGAAGCCATCATATAACCCCATATATAACCCTAAGGGTCCAAGGACCCAAATGATAGGGTTTTAGGCCCAAATACCATAATATTAATGGTATTTGGGCCCTAAAACCCTATCATTTCGGTCCTTGGACCCTAAACCCTATAATCCCAAATCCCTAACCCGAAACCCTAAAACCCTAAACCCTAAATCCCTAAACCCTAAACCCCTTATATAACCCATCGGGACCCACCCGAATTTGGCTCTGAAGGCGACAGCTTCGGTCAAGCCACGGAGATCTCCTTCCGCTACGATGCAGCAAGCCCCAGCTTTACAGGGAGGGGCTTACAGGGCTTAGGGTTTAGGGTTTAGGGCTGAGGGCTTAGGGTTTAGGGTTCAGGGCTTAGGGTTTAGGGCTTAGGGTTTAGGGTTTAGGAGAAGTTGGGTTATAAATGGGTTATAAGTTTTAGGATTTAGGGTAAGTTGGGTTGTAATAGGGATAGGTATGGTAATGATTCGTTGGAAGAAATTGTGGTAATGCGATTTATGAATATACTTATGTGACTGTGCGGCAAGGCCCTGCATTCCCTGAATGAGAACATTGGCATTTCTCAAGAGAACCCCTGTCGAATCCTGAAGTCACTCACAGAATCCCTGTCTACACCGAAAGGATCTCGTTCGTAAGGGCTCACATGTGAGAAGCTCCCCACCGCACAGTCAGCAGACATGTTGTGCTTACGACAGGGAGGCTCTGTAACTGTAACCTCTACCAAACCAACATAGAACTCTATAAAGTCATTTTTTCAAGGATAGCAATGTTTTTTGGGTCCTTTGGGACATCGTTGTTTGTATTGGAGGGCCTTCTTGTTTACTGAGCTTTCTTGTTTACTGGGCTTGTGGCTTTGCACAGATGAGCTGTAGTCTGAACTCCTTAAAGCGGGTTATGAAGGGGATCATATAGGGAAGTATTTGGGGGTTATCAAGGGGGATACTAGCATTTAGACTACGGCTCAGATGATTCCCGGTCTTGAGTCATGAGTAGTACGCCCCTTCCCTTGGTGTTGAACGTCCTCTTCGCCTGAACAGCCTCCCATGCAAGCGTTAGTAGTGGAGGGATGGCATGGCGTCTAGTGCCCGGGGAACGGCCTTGATCGACACGCATTTTGTTCCATCATAGGGTTACCCCCCAACCCTAAACCCCTTAAACTCCAACCCATTGAAGCCCAGAACTCCAAACCTCCATGCCGCAAACCAGCAACCTGAAAACACGTGTCGCTAAACTGAGTTTCATGCAGTCCCGAAGGTACACACCAAGCATGTAGCTCAACTGGGACGAACTCCAAAACATTCTATCAACCTGAGCCCTGCCCAGAGTAACCAAGACCCCGAAAGAAAGGTAAAGATACGAACATATCTCGCAGAAAGCCTCTTTTTGTATAGGTACATTGGTTACTCCAGGTAAACCCTAAAACCACGTAGGTCTGCACCTTTGTCGCGTTGAATCGGAAATTCTAAGCCAATCATGCCCGCCGCGTCGTGAACAAGTAAGTTTAGGGTATGGGGACTTAAGGTTCAGAAACACCCCCTCGCCTCGCCGTAAAACTTAAACCCTAAATCCTAAACTCAATATTTGAAGGCTTTTTAGGTACTACTTGATACCATGAGGCGCGCTGGTTGTTAGGGGAGGGGTAGAAGTTGTTTTGTCCAGAGCCCCAAGTATCTGCCCGGTCTAGTGTTTTTGGTAGTTATAAGAGTGTTGTAGTTGTCACCCAGTCATAATTCATGGACGCCGCAGGCCGTCATGGTTACGGTCCAGTTCTAAGCAGAGTACTCATACCCCTGAAAGGATCTAGAGAGTAGAACCCCCAATAGGGTGCCCTATTCTCGTGTATTTAGGATTTCTAGGAACCCTTAAGGAGGTAAAAGTTTCTAGATCGGCCCAGGGTTCTGAGAAGTAGGCCATACGTATCCTGAACCTCCAAGCCAAGGCCCCTCCAGCAACTACTAAGGAACTCTTTAGACCCAAAACCCGGGCGGTTTTAGGGTTTAGGGTTTTAGGGTTTAGGGTTTAGGTTTTTAGGGTTTAGGGTTTAGGGTTTAGGGAAACCCAAAACCCAAAACGCTATACAAGCTATGGACATTGCAGACCGAGCACCCTAGAGCCTGAGCCCCAAATCCTGAGCCCATTGTGGGTCCGCTTTATGGTCCTAACCTACTGACTTTCCTATATTTATGAAGGGTTTAGGGTTCAGGGTATAGGGTGTCATTTTGGGATACTATAGTCCACAGTATAGAAAATGATAATGATTTCTTTTTTGGTTGGGCTTCTCTCACTTCATAGGAATACCAACCGCCGAAAATGCTACCCCAAACTCCATGCGATAATTCTCAAAAATGGGGATCCCAATATAGACCCCCAAAGTACTATAGTCCTTGTTCAACGGACTTCCAAACAAGTACTCCTAATGTTGGGAAAGCCGGATATCTATCTATATATCTAGCTATGTACATATATGTATCCGATGTTCCTATAGCCCTATTGAAGGGACCCTTGTAGCCCCCCCCCCACCCCCCGAGCCCTAAAACCTGAATCCTCAACCGTTTTGGTCCCTATAGCCCTTTGTTGATCTCTGTTGATTCAGATCAATAGTAGTGTAGAATAGTAACAACAGTACCAACAGCATAGTTGTCATGACAGTAGTCGTGAAAACCCTAAATTCTAAATCCGAAGCCCTAGGCAATAATGGTACCAATAGTTCAGGTCAGGGGTCTGCCAGCTCAGCCTCTCATACAAGTGGGCGATGTGCCGCGGCCTTGGGTAGGGGTTTAGGGCTTGGGGTGTAGGGGCTTAGGGTGTAGGGGTCTAGCTTTAGGGATTTAGGGTTCAAGGGTTTAGGGTTTGAAGCTTGGGGTTTTTGATTTTCTGGATCCCCTACTACCCCCCCGCCCATGCTATACCGCCTAGGTTCCCCACCAAAAGCTTCTCTAGTGTTTTTAGCACTAATTAAGGCAAGTTAAGGGGAACCTAAGGGGGTAGTATAGGTGGTGTAGTCAGGGAGCGCATGGGGTTTGTGATTTAGGGTTTGGGGGGATTTGGGCTTAGGTATTTGGATTTGATTGGTGTAAGGGTTTGGAGCTTATACGATTTGAGGGCGTGCTCGAAGGGTTGAACGTATCCACAAAAGCATGGAGGCCTTGTGACCCTAAATCCTAGAGCCTAAGCCCTAAATCCCAAACTCTAAACCCTTAACCTTGAAGATGAGGGGACCTGTCTTAAACATTGAGATCTGATCCTCAAACCCCAATTCATGAATGGAGCTTCGCGGGAATTAGGGGTCCCTATACTAAAGAAGATAGTATGTTGGGGTCCCCATATTTGGGGAACTACCAAATCCGAAACACGTAGCAGCCAATCTCCAATCCCAAAACTCTAGACCGCGGTGGCCTTCGGTTAGAGGAGCGCTGCTTGGATTCTGAACTTCTTGGAGCCTGCCCGGGGAGTCCAAGTACCCAATGATTAGGGCTACTTGGGTTTTGGGCAGTAGTACTTCTTTTACAGGTTTTGGGGTTAGTATATGATTTTCACGTACTTGGATACTTAAAGCCGGGCTTAAAAAAGCAGATTCCACAAGGGTGAAGAAAGTCTTTCACGCTTAAACAGCCTTCAGTCCTGATCCCCACAACGCAAGACTTCCCGAAACCCTCAAACCCTAAACCCAGACCGGAAACCCGAAAGCTCGCAATCCTAAACCGGGCCGCTGCAGGTTAGTGATTGAGAACATCTCTGTGGACCTCTCCGGACAAGACCCATTCACGAGCACCACCGGCGGAGCTTGGAGGGGAGATTATATGGGTAGTAGTTTATTTGGGAATACTATGGTACCCAATATAGAGTAAGATTATATCCTCCTTTTGGGTTATAGTATTTTATATACAGAATATGATCTTACTGGGCTTAACCACCAAAAAGCACTACTCATATGAGGATATTGCCACAATAACGGAGAATCAAATTCAGACGGAAGTAGAAGGTACACAGGAAGATGGGATATTTATGTGTACATATACTGGTCATTGCTTAGATCTGGTCAGCAGGGAATGGAGGAATGGAAGAGAGGCTGTAAACCATCATATTATTAGCTCCACCCTTAAGCCTTTGGTATTCCCTTCTACTCCTACTACAGGTACCCAAAGATTGACCCTTTTTCAGGGGTCCTAAGTGCCACGTAGTTAGGGAGTATATTTAGGGACGACTATAAGGACCCATTTCTTCGTTGTAACGCTTGTCCTAGTCTGTGTCATATTAGCGAGGGGCAAAGTCTACACATCTTACTGCGGACTAGTAGGGAATGAAAAATGTATTTAGAGATTATATTCCCTTATTCCCTATTAAGCACCAGTAAGACGTTCAGTCGCTTCCGGACAAGATACATCCCAGCAAAGGGCTTCCTCTCCAGGTACTCGCTTGGGCTCTTAGGGGTTGGAAAGGTCCTAGAGTCCTAAGGGTAGCTACCATTGCCGAGATTACTAGTGCTTTACAATATACCGACAAAGCCCCTAAACCCAAAATCCCAAGATCATAACACCTCAAGCCTGAAAACCCTCAACCCCAAACCCTCAACTCTGAACCCTAAACCTTAATCCCGCCACCCGCAAACCCTAAATCCTACACCCTCAACCCGGAACCCTGGGCCCTAGTCCCAAAACCCTCAGCCCTCAACTCCAAGCCTTCAACCCTGAACCCTAAGCCCTTCTCCCCAAACCCTAAACCCTAAACCTAAACCCCAACTCCTCAAGCCTGACTCCTACAGTCCACGGCAGGTCCTGCCACTGAGGATCAGATCGCTGCCTTGGAGTTGCCAGCGGCTTAGGGTTAGGGTTAAACAGGAGTTATATGGGGATTGTCCTAAATTACTGTCAATACGGGGTCCTATATTGGGGTTCCTATTATAATACGGGGCCCTTATTTAAATTTCCCCCATTTTGGGAACAGTAACTTAGGGAAATTTCCATATACAGCAGATACCCAAGGGATCAATAGGGATAATGGAAGAGAACATGGCAACTACTGTTGTTTTCTTTTTTTCTTCGGTTTTAGGGTTTGGGGTGTTAGGGCCTTGGGGTTTAGAGTTTGGCGTTGGAAGTCTGCGATTGTTTCTCGAAGCCGCAGGAGCACAGCTTTCTGAATCCCATAGCTGAAGGTACATGAGCTGGATTCGAAACTCCTTATAAGGGAGTTATATTCGGGACTATATACGGTTCCTAGTAAATATAGGGTTATTCAGGGGGATACTAGGAGTGGAGACTATAGGTCATATGAAATCTACGCAGGTCTTTCAAAGCTCTCTCACATCTCCCAGCACTTCACCCTGCACCCCAAACCTTGCACCGGAGCTCATCGGGATTGAGCAGCGACTATAGGGCTTTAGGGTAAGAAATCCCTAAAGCTTGAGTCAGTCCCACCCCCCCCCAACCAGTGACAAATTTTACAAGCCCTGTAGTGGGATCCTAACAGGGTGTTCTGCTTGAAGTTTCATCCGTTTAGGGTTTAGCGCTTAGGATACACAGATAGTGGCACTTATAACCCAATTGTAACTGCCCTAAGTCCACAGTTATAAGTGCGTTATCGCTGCCAATGGAGGTCCAAGTACAGTCTAATAGTCTACCGCCGTAGGGTGGTCTGTCCCAAACCCCTGCACCATAAACCCTAAACTTTACAGTCCTAAAGCCCTGAGCCCCTGTAAACTTCAAAGCCCCTCAAGCTGCAAACCCTGAACCTGGAAACCCTGAAGCTTCATAAGCCCTAAACCCTGAAAATCCTAAGGCCTTCAAACCTGAACCTCAAAATTCTGGAGCCGTAACCCTAAACCTTGAAGTCCTACAGTCTACGTAAGCCCTAAACTCTAAGCCCTCGGCCCTAAACCCTGAGCCCTCAACTCCAAGGCCCTGGGGGATTTCGATTTCCGGCCAGCCGGTCGGCGACATAAGCGCTGGGCTCGGGGTGTGGCGACCATGGGGGGACGCGCTTTCCTGATTAGGGTTTAGGGTTTAGGGTTTTAGGGTTTTAGGGTTTTGGGATTAGGGTGTAGGGTTCGGGGATTAGGGTGCAGGGTTTAGGGCTAAGGGTTCATCTAGGTTTTGGGGGATTGGGGTTAAAGGATGAAGGTCCTTGTGAAGGAGGAACCATTGGGAATGCCCCTCCTTCAAGGAGGTCCTAGCAAAAGAAGTGAACAACCCTACACCCTAAGCCCGAACCCCTTTGAGGGACAGGTTCTTGGAACACCTGTTATGCATCAAGCACGGGTTTCTCCAAACTGGGGGCCCGTTGGGCGAAACCCTGAACCCTAAACCCCCCGTTGGGCGTTCTGAGTTTGTACAGGTGTTAAGGAAGCTAGTGTTTAGGGACCCTGATCCTAGGATGGGTTTAGGGTTTAGGGTTTAGGGTTGCTGTTTGTACAAGTAGTCAAAGTAGGACTCGTTAGCACCTGCTCAGAAAAAAACAAGTTTGTGTACCGAATGTTGTTGATATGTTGGGCCCTAAACCCTAAACCCTGAACCCTAAGCCCCTAAATCCTTTGCATGGGTCCAGGTTAGCCTAGATAACTCTCAAAGAAGGCTCCACACTCATAACTGTATCCCGAAAGACATCATGGGTTCCTGCATCTTAGAATCAAAAGCCTTAGCGATATGAGCTTTTGTTTAAATTGCAATCATCCCAACCCTAAAAAACCCTAAGCCCTAGATAGTATCTTCCATGTTTCCATTATCCCTATTATATATACCCCGTTTTAACCTCTATATAATTCCTATATAACTCCTAAAACAACAGTTTGGGCTTCTGGAAATTAAGCCTGCGGTCTGAAGCCTTAACCATATGGCGATCCATCCAAATTTTCCTTACCTAGTCAGGCATACGGACCCCACGAATTTCTTATAGCCCCATATACATATATATATATATAGGTGTATATATATATATATAGCTCCTATCCTCCCCAGATTTATGGAAACAAGCCTTCAAATCATGGATTATAAGGTGGCACTCGCTGGACAGTGCCTCCCGTGGGAAGCCTGGTGCAACCAACCCTCCGACAATCGGATTTCAGTGGATACGTTGCAGGGTTGGGTCTGTGTTTTATGTTGTGTGTCGTGGATGTTGTGCCCTTTGTTTTTGTTTGAATGGGGGTCGCTTTTTACATTGAGTTTGAGCATATGTTCAGGTTTGGGTCGAGGTTTTTGGTGCAAGCAGAGAGCTATGCAAGACGCTGCATGGACTCCGTTTGCTACGTTCGTTCAGAGTATTCTCTTCTTTCACAGGTCCAGATACCCGATCATTACTTAGCTTTCTATCATTTAGTGCTTTGTGTGCTTTCAGGCAGTAGTGGGGGAGGTAGATGAGATAGGATTTTGAACCCTCAGCCGGATAAATGCATCCACGGCCGTTCCTGAAAATCCCGAATTACTGATTACATGAGCACCAAAAGAATCAGTGCCGAGGGGGAATGAGTCAAGGCTGATTAGGTAGGGACTGCTGTAAGGCCCCAATTCCCTGCAGGGTTTAGGGTTTAGGGCCCCTAGACCCCAAAACCCTAAACCCTATTGGGGATAAAGGAAAAGAAAGTTGAAAACATTATAATGGGGTTATATAGGATTTAGGGTCCCTAAAACCTATAACAGTTTAACCCTTCACCCTAAACAGTTCTACAATTCAAAGGTATCCATCAGGCTCTGACGGTCAGGTCTCAACCCTAAACCCTAAACCCTACTGTAAACCCACCGGGGCTGTTCTTCAGCTCTAGCACCAGCAACACACAAGAGCTTGTCGAGCTTCAAGCACCTCAATACGAGAAATTCAGGGTTCAGGGTTTAGGGTTTAGGGCGATGTCAAGAATAATACTAGTACCAGTACTAGTTACGAGAAGGGCATGAATATGTCAGGCACCACATGCTACTAAACACCAAGCTCGACGCCCTAAACTCCCAAGCCTAAAGCTACACACTAAGCGCAGAGCCTTGTATCTAGATTAGCCTAGACCCTTCAAAAGGGGAAAAAGCGATGTGTATGCCTGCCTTGGTTGCTCCTGGTAAATTCTAAAGAGTCACCAGGTCGGGGTCCAACAACGACAAGGTATTCAAGCGGCACAATGTAATCTTGGAACATGGAACACTAATCAGTTTATAGTAGCCCGCAGCATTCATTCAACAGCTGATGCAACACTGAAACTTGGAACATGCCCAAAGAAGTGCCACCGCATCCCGAAAGCATGTGCCAAGATTCCTGGTTCTACTGTAGTCGGTGGGTACGTGATTACACCATCAGGTTCCTCTAAGGGTCCGAGTACCTAATTATCATATGCTTACCCAAAACCTATAATTACTATAATTACTATCACCCAAAACCCAAGTACCTTGTTATTGGGTACTTGGACCCTCTGGGTTTTAGATATTCCGACCGGCCTCAACCTTCGGCTTCACGATGCTAAAGTAATGTTTACATAGCTCCTGAACCTGTGCGGGTTTCGTATCCTAGGCAGGGACGGTCAGAAGCAGTAGCCCTCGAACCTAAAACCTAGATCCTAAAACCTAAGCCCTACCCTAAACCCTAACTCTTAAACCCTAAGCCTTAAAGCCTAAACCCCAAACCTTGAACCCCAAGCCCCAATTCTTAAACCCTAAGTCGTAAAGCCTACACCTTGAACCCTAACCCCCTTTTCTTGTTGCCAAGGCCTTCCTTCATGCGAGCGGGAGTGCAGCAACATGGTCACTTGCCCATATTCAGGGTCTAGCAATGTAATTCCTTTTTTGGGTTTGGTATGCTTTTAGGTTAGGACTCTTATTAGGACTACCAAAAAAGGTACTACATTTACCGGGGTCCAAAGTAGGAGTTTCTATAGGATTTTTCGACGAATGGGCGTATGAGCATTTCTCCAGCCCCTTAACCCTAAACCCCCTAGTAGAAATCTTAAGGACGGCCCATGTATCCCTATATAGCCCCCAAATATCCCTGAAGGGTCCAAGGCTCACATGGAAGCCATAGTCTCGACTCCTTAAAGGGGGCTATATAGGTGATTACATAGGGGAGTATTCTAGGGGTTATTACGGCGAATACTTGGAGTTTAGGCCCTAAACCCTAAACCTTATAGTATTTTTGGGTTATCAAGGTACATACTAGAAGTTTAGACTATAGCTATAGAAGCCTCGCAGAATCACCCAGATTGTGGTCCCAGATTCCTTTTGCATAACTATGGTGCAGGGTAGACCTCAAAACGACATGTTGGTAATCTCCTCAGGGTTTAGGGTTTAGGGATTCTCGCCAGAAACCCCTGTATGAACCGAGTTGTGGCTTGTGTTCCCAACTTCTTGTCAACTTGATTCTCCATTATTGGTCGCCTTTATCCCTCTAAGCCCTTGAATCCCCACATAATCCGCATATAATTCCTATCTAACCCTATGTAGCTTTGTCTCCCTAAGCCTTAAGAGTCCCTACAGAATCCGTATTGAACCCCTGTACAGTACAACCCTATCTAATCCAAGGCTGAGCCGTAAACCTGTGAAGTACCCTCAACTTGAGAAGCTTCCCTTCCAACAGGGCCCAAATGCCTAATAATCATATACTTACTCAAAACTTCTAATACCAGAAGCCCTAAAACCTGAACCGGAACTTACTCAAAACTTGTACCAGAATCCCTAAAGCCTAAACCTGAAACCCTATTTTGGTACTTAAATTGCTGATATACTGACCCAAAACTTGTACCAGAATCCCTAAAGCCCAAGCCCTAAGCCTTCATTTGGTACTTGGAGTTTTTGGGATTGGGGTCCCTGTCAAACCCTGAGGGTCCGAGCAAGGATTAGGTTAGGTATTGCTCCGACTCTGCAACATTTGGATTATGTCGGTAATAATTATGTACAGCCCTTAATATGACCCCTGATATAGACTGCTACAAGGCGGGGGCAGTGCCCAGAATTTAGGGTTTGGGGTTTGGGTTCATATACTTACCCAATCCTGTACCATAGCCAGTACTACCAAAGCCCCAAATACCAAATGACTGGGTACTTGGACCCGTGTCCTAAAACCCAAACACTAACCCTCAACATCACAAAGGTAATGTTGTCAACCTCGTGCCCCATCTGCGGCTTCGGAAGCTAGCATCCAGGGACAATCTTTCACACATGTTTTTGTTTGCCCTTGATGATCCAAGTGCCCCAAACCTAAAACCCCAAAATCATTTACAATGTATGTGTGCCGGGGCCTCTTAGGGTAAGGCATTAGATATGCGTTGTACCTTACAGAAAGAGTCCAACTACATGGCTTCCTACTCCAGACTAGACATAACATGCGTGATTTCGGGGGAACCTACAGTCTAAACAAGCCCTACCCCTAAGGGTCCAAGTACCTAATAATCATACACTTACCCAAAACCTGTACTAAAATTACTATTACCCTAAAACCAAATACCTAATTATTGGGTACTTGGACCCTCTGGGTACACCGTGTAGCTAAATTCTTGGGCGCAGAGGCTAGGCGTGGCCACATGGAACAATAAAATTGTTTCAGCAGCACGCTCCCTTCCCCTGGAAAACAACATACGGAATCCTGCAACAGGCCTTTCATGCCCTGACACATAATCCTGATCCCTGATCAGACCCCTAAACCCTCCACCCCAAACCCTTAGAGCCTGACCAGAATCCCTTACCCTGAACTCCAGAACTTGAGCCGTCGCCTCCAACCTCCTGTAAGCCCCTGTGCACCTGTCAAGACACGGAATCCATTTGGGATGGGTTGAGCCGCGACTCAGGTCAAATTCCATGCAAGCCATGTGGAGGAGGACTCGAACAGGTTGAGGGTTCAGGGTTTGGGGATTTATGGTTTAGTGTTGGGGGCTTGGTCTGCAGGGGAAATATAATGATGTCTGCCCAGAATAACCTAGACTCTTTAACAAAAGTAAAGATACCAACAAATCCAAGTGCAAAGCGTCCCTTTCTTTGAGTCCAGGAAGCAGAAAACCAGGAGATATGTTCGAGGGTTTAGGATTGAAGGAGGGCTTATTGGTACGTTCTATCGTTGGGCATTATGCGCGCAGGTGTAAGGTTCGAGGTTTGGGGCGGTGTAGGGTTTAGGGGTTGAGGGTCAAGGGCTTAGGGTTTAGGGCTTAGGATGTAGGGTTCAGGGTTTAGGGTTCAGACTGTAGGGTTCAAGGGGGTACCTACGGTAATCTAGACCCCTAGGTAAAGCTATCACAGCACTGGTTGAAAAAACGATTTTTTTAGAAGTACATTGGA
This sequence comes from Symbiodinium pilosum, assembly GCA_905231905.1. Classification (NCBI taxonomy): domain Eukaryota; class Dinophyceae; order Suessiales; family Symbiodiniaceae; genus Symbiodinium; species Symbiodinium pilosum. Next base: position 14,862 of record CAJNIZ010035280.1, read on the forward strand.
TACTGACATAGGTGTTGGGGCGGAGGCTGGATGTTGCAGTGAGTAACATGTCCGAAACAACCCTTACACCCCGAACCGTCATGTCTCTGGTATGGGAGGAGGACTGCTGAGTTAGGGACTTGCGCCATGAATGCAAACTCCAGACTGTATCCATCAGCGCTTCGAGTTTTGTTGAACCCTAAACCCTGCTTAGGCTCGCGTATGGGGGCCGGCCCTTTTGCACCAATAAACAACATCTTACACCGCTAAACTTCTTTTTACTTCCGGATGTTTGCTAAACTGGGTTGCTGCTAAAGCTACCATACTAATATGGGTATATAGTACTTTCTAAAAGGGTTTCGTTATCATTGTAACTTAATTTGATTTCCTTGACATCAAACCAGTAAACCTTAACCCTAAGCCCTAGGGTTTAAAGCCCTAAACCCTGAACCCTAAACCCTAACGCTTAAACCCCTCGACACCCTAAGGCTTAAAACCGTAAAGCCCTAAATGGTAGTTTCCCAAAATAAGGGGACGCCGATATAGACCCCAATATACTCTAGTCCTTATTATGTGGACCCCCAAAAAGGGTACCCCTAGTTTGGGCAAACTCTCAAATCTTGGCAGAGGACCTCACAAGCTGTCAGAAACTCAGCCTGCGTGTCTTTGCGCAAGGGCCATGTTGAGGCTTAAGCTAGGGCTGCCTTCTTGTGGTTTAGGGTTTAGGGATTATAGAGTTTAGGGTTTAGGGTTCTGGGTTCAGGCTATGGGGTTCAGGGTTTAGGATTTAGGGATGCGGTTTTCAGATTTAGGGTCCCGAGAAGGCTGTGCAAGGGGTTCATTGGTTTCCTGAAGACGGGGGACCCCAAGGGCCTCTTGCGCCCATCTCCAATTTAGATGCTCTTCTCAGGGTCACAGCAAGTTTTGGCTCAGACACTACTATTCGTGGAGGATATCTGGCAGGACCTGAAGTCCCTGAACTACTGCCATTTCCAGGCTTCAGTGTACTTCTTCCATCAACAGTATGACGCTCGCTAAGGACAATCGGCATAAGCTTGGGCTGCTTTTAAGCACGTATTGGTATCCTGTAACGGATATTCCGTTACAGCTCGCATGGATGGTACTTTTCATGGGGAGACCGCAGTTGCCAACAGAGAGTAAGATTGTATCTACCTCCTCGACACACATGTGTTGTAAGAAGCGCTTGGGCTGTCTTTTCAAGCGCCAAAAACATTGTGCACATACTTTGTGCTAAGCAAAAACTGCCGAGATGAACCCTAATTGGACGGCCTGGTTCTACACAGATTACGTCAACCAAACGTATCCTAAGGGTCCAAGCACCCAAAGAACGGGGCTCTGGGTGCCAAAAGCCATTCACAACATATCACAATATAGTATTTAGGGTCTGAAGTTCCACGCTATAGCAGGGTGATAAGCCTTTTTACAGGAAGTTCTTAGTCCCATGGACCGCCACGTGCCCATCTTGCTGTCTCTGGAAAGAACTCGAAATATAGGCTTGCGGCTTTCCTTGGAGATTCTTGAGTCATCAATATGCCCTTTAGATCCGTGGTCCCTGATGCTACGCGGCCCCCCCTCCCACCCCTACTATCCAATAGTCCCTATGTAATAAACGCTAGGAAAACACTTGACATGTTGGGCGGAATAAGATTTCCATCTTTGCGATCCAAGATGCCTCAATGTAGAATCGAAATCTTTGCTGGTACCTGAAGCGCCAAGATTTGGATACTTGGACCCTTGCAGTCCTTAACTTAAATCTTAATCTGCGTAATGGGCACTGGAATAAGGGGTGCTTGTTTTTTGTAAGGTGGGTGGGGTAGCGGTACACACACAAGCTCAATGCCACAATCAAGGTTCTCTACGCTAATGAAGTAGAAGCTTGCATCCACATCCAACTTCTCCCCCTCTGATCTATATCTATAGATATCTGTACCTCTTAAACTATAGCCACAATGCAGCATGCTATCAAGGCTCCAAAAGTGGACGCCAAATCAGTATCTTCCTACCCCGAGACTCAGAAAGAGGGTAAACCAGCATAAGAAATCCCAGGTCCATTGAAGTCCTTTCGGCATGTAGGTTTCGGGTGTAGGGTTTAGGGTTTAGGTTCTTCAACACAAATACAGGCGCCCCAAAGATTACCAATATTGTGATCCCAGGCTCCTCGTAGAATTCAGGGTTCATAGGGTTTGCGGTTTATGTGACATACCCTCAGGGGCCTTACATGATCATTGCCAACATTATTGTCCCGGGTTCCTGGTGAGTAGAACTTGATTATAGGGCACCTGAAATAGACCTCAACATGCTATTGGCGATTATTCAGGCTTCTGCCAGACATAATCCCACATCAACCCCTAAACCCTTCAACCCTAAACCCAAACCAAGTGTTAAAGCATAACTTTCCCAAGTTGGAATAGTGATTGCAAGCCTTGCGTGCTAATCCCAAAACCCTCAACCTGTATTCTTTGAAGGCATTTCGTTGAGTACTTCGGACTATGGGAGGTTACGCTTTCAGGGTTTAGCGGGAAGGGAGACAGGGTTCAGGGATTTGGGGCCTAGGGGGTTAAGGTTTGGAGTGTAGGTTTGTGCCATCCACGAGTTAGTCAAAGCACCGCTGGAAGAAACATTATTGTAGTCTCAACGAGCATGAGGCCCCGTCCTGGCCCCGGTAAAAAACCCTAAACCCTAAAAGAAGTGGACACGTGAGAGAATGAGGCGCCAAAGCCCAAACCCTAAACGCCTCTCTCTCGAACTGGAGGCTCCCGCTGTAATTACATGCTCCACATTCTTGGGATTTAGGTTTAGGGGTTTTGGTTTAGGATTTAGGGGTCTATGGGTTAAGGGGTTAGGGGTTTAGGGTTTGCGGTAGTAAAAAAAAAAGAAATTGGGCTGCACATTGCCTGACCTTTGGCACTTGCACAGCATTGGGAGGTCTAGGTGGCCTTTTGTTGCAAGTCCCCCTAAACCCTAAACCTGATACCCTAAACCCTATGCTATATAGCTACTTGTCAGTTGCCTTGGGTTTAGTGCTAGTCTACCCAGGGCTCACTATGGCATGAGGTGACCAGTATAGAAGTCCCCAGTTTAGGGTTTACCTAAACCCCAAAAAGTATGTAGATTCATAGCCCTAAACCCCTAATAATAGCCATAAGGGCAATTATTTTACATACTTTTGGGGTCCAGGTAGGGTTTGACGTTCACTTAGTGTCCCTAGCCTCGAGATTCCGTGAGTCGCCACTAGGCATCAGGCGGGCTTTCACATTTTTTGGGGTTTAGGGTTTAGGGTTCAGGGTTAAGGGTTTAGGGTTCAGGGTTAAGGGTTTAGGGTTCAGTGTAAAGGGTTTAGGGTTCAGGGCTAAGGGTTCCCTAAGTCTCATAGCCTAAAGAACTCCCTCGCCGTCCGCGCCGCAGCTGTATTCTGATTTCAACGCAGCCCTTCTTAGAAGGGAGTCTGCAGTTTTTTACTGTTGGGGCCATGCGAGTTGAGTTTAATTTAAGGATATAGGGTTTAGGGTTTAGGGGTACTATACTAGGATGACTCTTGGTATCTAAGCCCCAAACCCTAAGCCTGAACGTCCAAAACAACAAACCCGCAAGCCTACCCTAAACCCTCAACCCTAAACCGCATCTTTCAGTAAGGTCTATTCAGGTCAAGAGCTTGGACTGAATGCCAGGAACAAGAAGTCGACCCAATGCGTCTTAACAAGGCAAACACTAAAACCTAAACCCTCTTGCCTGAAACCTCAACCCAACCCCGACGTCCAGCACACACCCAAGTGCCTTACCCCAAACCCTACACCCTCACGCCACAACTCCCCCTTCATAACGCTTGTGCAGAAGCCCTCACCAACCTTATTGCGATTTCCTTTGGAAGTCCTGGAAAGCCGGGTAGCCCTAAACCCTAAACCCTACAATATAAGCCTTATATACCATTACATCATTACTTTAAGTGAACCTCTTTGAGGGAGAATGAACACCCCCACCATGAAATTGCGCCGATGACGTCGCTGCCAGCGGCTCCGGAATTCTGCGGTGTTGTGCCGTCGCCGGCGGCTTGTCTTTAGGGTTTAGGGTTTAAGGGGCAAAGACTTTAGGGTTTAGGGTTTAAGGGGCAAAGACTTTAGGGTTTAGGGTTTAAGGGGCAAAGACTTTAGGGTTTAGGGTTCAAGGGGCAAAGACTTTAGGGTTTAGGGGGCAAAGACTTACCTGTGCTTAACTTACGTGGGCTCAGTAGAGAAGACGGGAATACATTCTGTAGGGATTATATTCCTTTTTTTTCTCCTTACGAAGAACCAGTAAGTTAAGGGGGAGTGGGGAATGATTTTTGTACCCCTTCCCCATGGAGTAGAAGAAATGGGAGTTACGCGGAGCTCGTCAAACACTAAGCCAAAGGCCTTAAACAGACAAGGCACATAAGGCACATATAGCCTGACTGCCCCTACCTAGACTAGCCTCAAAAAGGTAAAGATGCCAACACCTTAGGCATGAGAACCCTAAACCCTAAACCCTTCTTCTAGGGATCCTTTGGTTAATCCAGATGCAATTACCAGGCACCCCCCAGTAGGACTCTTTTTCCCTTTGTTAATTTTGGGTTCTCCTTGTTAAAGCTGAACATTAGGGACAAGGGTACCCTTATCATTGTAGCATTATGGGGCTACTTTAGGAGGACCCCCCACCCTGTAACAGTGGTATAGTAGGAATATCCTTCTTATCCCCTATAGTCACTATTCCTTGGTGGGGGGTCTACCTAAGGGCTACTGGGGAACCCCAGGCACAGCCACGAGATCGGTACCACCCACGGTAAGCCCGGTACCGGAACCGTTCTCCTTGCAACCAGTACTGGCTGCTTAATAAAGTAAATACCCTAAATCCCAAAGTCTGTGGCTGGCTGGTTTTTTCAGGGCCCGGGTCAGCGGCTCCAAATACCACACCCAACAAGCAAAACAAAAAAAAACACAAAAACCTGCCAGGTTTTTCCGGGGCTCCCCAGGGGCCTCTCAGGGGCCTCTCAAGGGCCTCCCCGGGCCTCCCGCGCCTCCCAGCTCCGCTCGCTTTTTTCGCAAGGTTGGGCCCTTTTCTGGAGGGCCCAGGGAGGCACCTACCAGAATCCTCAGGTACCTCTCATCCCAGACCACACACCTCTCAAAACGCCTTGTTAGGTGCCTTCACATAGCAGCAGACCTTGCAAAGCCCTTCACTCACCAGCACCACAAGGTTGCTAGGCCTCTTCCAAACCTCTTTAAGCCTCCCAGAACCTCGTGCGTATGAAGAGGTGTTGTTGTTGTTGATCAAGATGGACCTAACTGAGTTTAGGTTTAGGTCCTAAACCCTAAAAGCAATAGGTCTGGGTGGTTTGGCCGCCTCAGACAGCGTGGGGTGAGTGATTGTGTTAGA